>SNQJ01S0045040.1:34238-49501 GCA_010110895.2 Picea sitchensis
CACACACACACACACACACACACACACACACACACACACACACACACACACACACACACACACAAGCCAACTAGAATGCCTTTGGCATATACAAATGTAATTTTTTTATCCTCAGTAACAACTTTTTTTATAATTGAAACTGAAGCTTTATATTATATAAGGGCTACGTCGAAGCGAATCAACAAGATCAAAAATTTTACAAATTTTTGCTCACACCCTAAACATACTCCTACTATTGTCAAACATATAGTTACATAATACTTCTGAGAATATTTCGATTCATTTTGATTGCATATGTCCTTTACATATTGGCCCAACAAAAAAACAACTCTAAAAAACATTATCGATGAGTGGATTCATTGTCAATTACTTCTTATACTTTTCCTTGGGTTGAGGTATTTTCTTCAATGTCCATTCAAACAACTTCATGACCTCTCTGCTCATCGTATGTGGTTCCTTGGCGAGAGACTGCAGACAGTTGATTAATTCAAGAAAATTGAGACTGTTGGGGAATAACTAGATATCTTAATTGTTGGCATTCCATCTCCAAACTATTTATGCATTGAATGAGGGAAGCTACAAGTTGTTCCAGATCTCCGACTCTACTTGAAACCTATTGGATCCTAGAGCTATTACCTTCTATCATTTATTCATGTCATTTGAGGATGGGCTTAAAGTTGCTCCAAGATGATCCATATTGACCAAACGCACTAGCCAGATGAGACAACACCCACATATTTTGTTGTTAACGGGGTGGGAAACTAAAGGAAATCCCCCAACAAGAACACTTTTGAAATAATCAGCCAAGATAGAAGAAGAGACCTCAAAACAACTAGACCACGAGCCCGTGATAAACTCACTACTAGGAAGAACATAGTCCTTTTAATTGAGATGGGATGTTACACATTATCTTGGTTACCCTGTGACCAACTGACGATATATGTATGACTTACTCCTCTGTTCTCTAAAGCTACTAAAGAAATGAGACTTTCTCCATGAGAAATTGAATCATCTTTCTTTTCTTAAAAACCCTATCAAAGGAGATCATCGCACCCTGCTAAATTCTTGGGGTGCGACGACTCTTGATTGTCACACCGTGTTCTTTTGCTGCCTGCGACAATTCTTGTAGAATTTTTTTTGAGTGACAATCAAGTTTTCCTCTTTGCCCAGATCTTAAATGTGGTTTTGGGGTGAATTTTTGGGTTTGATTATAGTCTAATTATAGTCTGTTTGTCAATATTTGAATATGCTTTTAGCCTTATTTGCTTTGTTTTAGATTGTGTGCTTTTGAAAGATTTGATCTCTTCCTTCGAGTGTCTTTCTGTTACAAAGCATTGTTTTTCTTTAGAATTATTTAGTGGAATAACTTATTTTTATTTTATTGAATAGTTCGTGTTAAAAGAGAAAATTGATTTGGGTTGCTTTGTTTTTAGAGTGATTTTCTATTGCTTTTAGATATCTTTGAAACATAAATTTTTAATTTCTTGCTTTGCATTAGATTGGGGGCATCTTTGCATTTGAAGTAGTGAAATTGCATGGTTTTTGGCATTTTTGGTCTTGAATTCTTAAAATTGTGTATTGGTGTACACTCTCTTTGGCTCATTTCTCGAAGTTCTTGATATTGAGGAGTTTAATAAATTTTTGGGACATTGTGCATCTAGGATTGATAAACGCTTTCTCCTTCTCGTAATATAGGTTTCATCGAAGTGAAATATTTGCATTCTCATTTCTTTGCATTTTTTAGAGTCGGTCAAAACATCATCTAGTCCACGCCATTTTCCTCTTGAGTAAACGACAACCTTAAAATAAAGCGCTTATAAAAATTGATTAGACATTTTTATATTTTCTGGTAGCAAACCTACATTAGCTTAGTGTGTAGGGCTTTGGAATAGGTGTGAAAGAAAACTTTCCAAAGCTGTAAAAAAACATGGAATCTTGTGCTAGCAAGCGGTAAATCCACTTGTTACATTTTTTCCTGGGAAGCCCTTCTAACACAAGGGTCAATCACGAGGTCACATTAGGACCGACATAGTTACTCACCCTACTTTGTTGGTTCTAGTGTAGTGAATGCACATATTATTCGGGGTCATTTGAGAAGAAAATCTTGTGCATACCTTCTCGAGGATATTTCAGGCTTAGATACCCTTGCGCATATATCAGGCTGTCGACTGCTTCCCCAGGCATCATTGTCATAATTGGTAACCTTAGTATCCTATCTCTTTAGGGTCTTTACACAAGGTGACTGTGGAGGGGCAAGTCTTCATGTACCTGGAATCGACGTTGTCCAAACTCACTCGGGATATTTTGAGGGTATACCCATGTTTATGTGTGGGAGCTTGCACCAAGGTGTAAGTCCGTTAAGCAGGTCATCAACGTAACTTTTCCACCCACTCCATCTCAACCCCTTCTTACATTGTCCTCTCAACGTTGGATTTCATCACCAACTAGTGAGTTCATTATGAGAAGGTTTTGTTTGTTTGCTTGCTTCCTATATTTTTAGCGTATGTTGTTTATTTTCCCCATCAGACTCTAGGTTGGATCTGTATTTAATGGCATCAGTTCTTGGAATGACCAATGAAACAACCCCTACTCCGAGGGAACCTTTTGTTTTTCCTTCTTACAGAAACATTGGTCCTCCTTACATCGCTACTTTGAGCCTTCCAGGTCTCACAATTAGATTGCCAATATGGTTGTTTTCCACTCTGGTAATCCCAAATGCAACAAGTGCTTTAGTTGTAAGCACTTCCCTCCAAGAACATCAACCTCATGTTGATCCTTCACATTCTTCACCAGTAAGATCTTCTTCACCTTCTTCACTTGTAAGTTCTTCTTCCATTTCATCTTCTTCACCGAGTGAAAGCTCTGAAGCTAGTAACCCGGTGGATAAGAAGAAGAAGAAAATGAAGATTAAGAAGAAGAAAAATAAGCAAGGGTCCAAAATTCCAACCACTGTCAGACATGTTGGACAACAACCAATTACTGATAATCATCATGGGAGTGTTGATGATGCAAATATCACCCAAACAACCCGTAAGACCAAGTACCCTTGCAGGCTTTGTAAGGGTAGCCATCTTCTTAAGGATTGCCCTAGTCTATCCAAGGTTATAGAAGTATGGTCTACACATCTTCGCCAACCCATGTCATCAACCTCTGACCAAAATGCTCATGACCTCCCATCAACTAGTCAAGATACTATTGGGAAGAAGAAAAGTAGAGTCAAGTTCTTGTGTATGTTATGCGGAGGGAGTCATCAAACTCACCTTTTCCTTCGTATGGACGAAGCCTCGAAATTACTGAAAGATATGACTGTTTCCCATCCTCAACTTCTAGCTTCTTACCGCAACCTTACTCTCAACCCACCTGTCATTGATGGTGTTATCACTATAACAATTTTTATATGGAATCCAAGTTCTGGTACTTTGCGAGAGGCTAAACTGGTGTAGAGAAGCGATAAACTAGAGGATGGGGCCATATCTAGTGGAAGGAGGCTAAGTCTAGAAGAAGTGCAGAGTTGATGGAACCCAACGGACCATAGATCGCAAGCACCACAGATACACGGCGAGGGATCATTTCGGGCGGAGAACTAGCGCAGAGGTTAAAATGTCTGAGCGAGCCCAAAATTCCAATCGTGGTTTCCTGTGAAGATACGTGTCATCCTTAGACACATTTCAGGGGGAAAAGCAGGTGAAATCAAAACCACTTCATCCCACCTAGAAATCACGTGTTAAGTGTCATTAAATGCATCAAATCAAATGGTCACATGTGGAAAGGAAATTTGACGACCAATCTAATCATCTCGAGATACTTGTTTAGGTACCATTCGTCCGTGCAATGCCAAGTAAGCGCTGCTAAATAACCAATTTAAGACTCATAATTGGAAATCAATGGTCGAACGTGAGAGGCCGTTATCCCTATAAGGACTTTCATTAGTATCCCATGATTAATATGCGATGGCGACTGTTACTCAAAACAAAGGTAAAATTACTCTATTTTGGGTAATTCAAGTTTTATTCCAGAGAAGAATAACTACAAATCAAATCACTCATCCAATTCATGTACAATTGAGGGAAATAGGCTCGTGTTCCCTGACAACCCAAAGGGGGCTAAGGAAAAATATCCAGTGGTTTTCAGCAAACCAGGAAATTCAAATAATATGATAGGGATATCAAGTAAAAAGAGAGAAAGGCATGCTATACAACTCCTGACAACAAAATTTCGCGCAAAATCTGCAGATGAACTAGGACCACGCGAAGAAATCAAGTTGAATCCTATTATGAAAGATTTGATCATTAATGGATATGCAGATGGACACTGCACGCAAGATGGCGAGAGCAAATGGAAAAAACGATGGAAGAGGAAGTTAAAGTTGGGACAATTAAAGGTACTGAAGAAGACCAACCTAGTTGGCTTGACACGTTAAAGGAAGAGATTGAAAAGATAAAATGAAAAAATTCATGATGGGCTAAATTGAGTTCAAGGAATCTTTTTGATTTTGTAGACAGGTGGAATTCAGGGTAAGGACCTCAAATTTTTCGGTTTTCTGTTTGTAATGTTCCCTATAAAGTAGGAGTTGGGTTTTGGTATGTTACTCTCTCTGTAACCGATATCTATTTTTGGAATCTTGGAGAAGATGATCTGTTTTGGGTCTCGTATGTAATTTATCTATATATACTGTTAAAAAGCTAAATGAATGGTTTGACTGGATGGAGAGGGGCTTGCCCTTGTAGCAGGAAAACTTTGTGATTTCTTATGAATTTTAATACAAGCATAAATTTTTTTCTTAGATAGACGAGATTCATCATGGTGTTAATGTTCAGTATGTTTTCTTGTATTTCATATTCATGAATGTGTTTTTGCTGCTAGTGATAATCTTTAAGTAAAAAAAGGAATTCATCTTGCTGGTGCTCCTTCCTACATTGATTATATTTGTAATATGTTTATTGGTTTCTGGTTCAGAATTCATCCATTACTGGTGCTCTGTTCTCAGTAACCAACCTTTATGTCCCTTATTCTAGAAGCTATACCAAGAGATTCGTCCTCTGTTAGATGCCTTTGGTCATAATGATCTTTCCTCTTTTTCCACTGCCACCTCTTATTGCTTATATGGTTGAAAACAATGCCTATTTTGTCTCTGTTCCCTCAAGAATACATAGCTTGTAAGTTTCATAAGTTGACCCCATTTCTCATTAGCCTTGTTCTCTTATTAGTCTGACCAGCCCCTTGAAAAACTTGTCCTATTGCAGAATCTGACCTATGTGTGTACATCGCCAAATATTTTTGAGTATTTTTAATATTTACATGTTTGAGAGAGCCCTCTCTGGTTGGAAGGGTCAGAATCCAACCTAAATTTGGTTGAAACAGTCACCTCTATCATTTGTCCATCAACCGGACAAAATTTACAGAGTGTTAACATTCTGGTGCCGTTGCTAGGGAACGAAGGTGAAATCTTCCCTGGGAGAAACGAAAAAGTTCAGATCTGAGTACTGATGGTGAAAAATATTCAGACACAGGAAGCCTGTATATCATTCACCTGGCGACTCCATGTTCAAGAATCTAGAATTCAAAATTTTCATGGCAACTCCACTGCCCAAAGACTCAGTAGCCTGAAGATTTTATTGGCGACTCCACTAAAGATTCGGAGGCTCCACTGAAGGATGAGATCCCTTAACAGAGGTATGAAATGACATCATGGGAGAAAACAAGTACCTAAATTTGAGTTTTTTCCAAGACATAATATTTTTTGTTATTAATTACCTTTTGTCCTTTCCTGAACATGCTAAACAAAGTTTTCTTTACCTGCTGCATGCGAATGATGATCATGAGAATCTTGAAATTGTTTATCCTCCTCTCAAAGTTATACATATATCTCCTTAGTTTGTCACTGATTTTGATCAAAATATTCCATCTGAACCATGTAAGGACCAAATCCAAGTTGATGAGCCTCATGAAATTGAGACCGATGTCTCACCTCTTATACTTGATCCAACACCTTCCAAGATTCAACATAGATACAGTCCTTTAAAATTACCTCTCATACTTCATGATTTTTCTCCAAAGCACTATAAGTACCTACCTGTGTTTGATGGATAACCTAATGCCATCACAACAGAAAAACACACTCAAGATTTTGAACATTTTATAGTTTTGTTTGAGATTGATCATGATGATGTTTGTATGAGGGCCTTCTCTCAATCCTTGAAAGGGGATACTAAAGACTGGTTTAAACACTTGTAGCCAGAGACAATTAGCTCATGGGAGGAATTGAAGAATGTCTTTTTGAAGTTTTGGGGCAAGAAGAAATCTTTGGATCTACAACTAACAGAGTTCTATGCCTTGAGAAGGCAGAGCAATGAAAATGTTTCTATATTTAGTAGAAGTTTTTCCAACATTTATTACAATTTTCCCAAATAAATTCAACCCACTGAAGCTGCTGCCATGCTCCATTATGCAACTACTCTTCATCCAGATTTGTCTTTCCTCCTGATGGAAAGAAGACCTAAGTCCTTACAAAAAATGTTTAATGATGCTCAATATATTCAACACAATATTCAAACTTGTGAATAGATTCGAAGTGATGAGTTGGATGCTAAAGAACATAACAGTGAATATGAACAAAAAATGGTTGATTTAAATTTTGAGCAGAGAGTTAATGATATCATATGCCCCCTTGAAGTATTAAATGTTAATAATTTTGCAAAGGATTATATTCCTCTTATTGGAAGGGAAAGCATTAATTTAGCTTCAGATTCATCCCATGATAAGCATAAGGTTGATTTTTTTTATGTACTCATTAGTGGACAATCAAGATGATGAATTTGCAAATCAGTTGGTTGAAGAACAAGCTGATTTTCCAAGCTTTTCCTTGTTAGATGACATTGCAGATGTTCCTGATTTGCCTATATATGATGAATATAATGATAATGATGATGATGATGTTGACTTCCTAGAAGAACCAACTGCATTTCCTCTATCAGAAATTGTTCCTTTTCAACAGTATATTGAAAGTAATCAACCTACATATCACCGTACTGAATCAACTGAAGGAATTTCTCTACCTTTGTGATTTTCTTCATTTAAGCTGTTGGAAAAGAATTCTAAGACCATCACTGAAGCCAAAGGAGGTGTGATGATGCCAAACCATGTTGATTCAATGGAAAAAATTGACGATAAATTGCAACCATTGGTCGAAAATGAAATTGAAGATGAGTGTGTTCAACAATCCAAAGAAAGTGGAAGATGTGCATATGACAGTAGTAAAGAAAATGAAGAAGATTTTGAATCAGGTGGAAGAACCTTGCCATTGTGCTTTGCTTCTTTCAAGTTGCTGAAGAAAAATGTTTATAATGTTTCGGATTAGAAACCCTCAAGACATGATGTTGAATCTGAAGAAAGCAGTGGACTTGCAAATGAAAAATATCTTCCATTATGTTTTTCTTCCTTTGAATGGCTAAAAACAAATCATGAGCACATAGAGAAAGTTGATCAAAGATTTATTGTCAAAAGTCATTTTCCTTCTCCCGAACTTGACGAAAAGATTCAACAAGATCCCCAAGAAAACAACATGTTTCGAAGTTGTCTTCCTTCCCCTATGAATGATGCGGTTGTTAGAATTCCAATGGGTTTAGACACATACGAAGGTGCTGAAAATGTTTCTATGGAGATTTCAAGCAGTGAGCAAACAAATGACATAGAATTTCAGCAAAACAACATAACAGTGTATGTCACGTTTCAATAAAAAATAATGAAAGATAGCAAGGAGGCAATTGCTTTATCCAATTCCTTTGAAGATTATCGTTCTAAGAATGTTCTTAGAACTGAAGAAGTAGAGAAAGAACAACAAACACTTGTGAAGGAATCATTCCCTTATGTTTTGGTTCATCAAAAATAAATGTTCTCTCACATGTTTCATGATCCCGTGGCATGCTATATGGAGAGTTTTAACAATCAAAATTTACAGCTTATGATGAGTTGTGAGCTTAGAGATGAAGATGATGGTCAGTCAACGTCAGCATTAAATATGGATTGCGTGCTACTAGGGGGTTTATTCCAGTCAACACTATATTGTAGTTCGAAAGATTACCATTCTCAACAATCTCACCTGATTTTTCAACTTCTTGGTAAAAATCAACCAGTTAAATCACATGAAAGCAAGGACGCAGTGGAAAGAGTGAAATATGATTGTTGTTTTGTGCATTTTTTAGAAGATCCATTTGCAGTATTTTTGGAGGTAGTAAACAATCTTAATGTTTTTGAATCTTTGAGATTTGAATTCATATGTAAATTCTTGAATAAATTATCAATAAACAGGCTTTGGAGCAAGCATGTGCAAAGAAACCAGACAGTAGATAAAATGCTTGCATGGTTGCATTTGCATTATGATTTCATTTGACCGGAAGCTCATTTCAACAGTTAGGGTAGGTAGGTGCGAATAATCTTGATAATCAAGCATTTTTTAGTTTAGATATTCAAATAAAGTGTTCAGCTATATTTTTACGCCGAAAGGCGTACACCTATTGACAATGGGCACACTTAATGATCTTTTAACCTTATTTAACCTTAAACCCTAATTTGATGGCTATGCATTGAAGATGCTGGCATATTCTTAGTCATCCTCCAAAATCAATGGATCAGATTTATTGTTCATAACTTTCTTGCATTTATCAAGGCATCCGTTAACATGTTTACTTTTTAACATTTACCTAATCACATTAAAAAATTACTGTAAGGATATGTAATTGCCACGTTCCATTTATCAATCTAATACAGCCAAATGTTTCATATTACCACAGACGGATTACCACAAACTTTTTATATTGGGAGCACACGTTCTCAGTGTATTGGGAACACACATTCTCAGCTGCTACCTTTCGGCGTTCTCAACAGCGAGTTAGCGGCTATGCTAGTAGTAGTATATCTAACATTCAATCTCCAGGTGAAAGCAGTGGACAGACATCGGTTTTTAGCAGACATTGATGATAGGTCAGAACATGGCACACACCCATTTTGGGAGCAACTCGATGGAGAAGGCACATGATCTACATGTTCTTTGCTACCTCACATAGAGGATATCATCCCCAGTTGGAGCCCATGTTATCACTATAACAATTTTTATATGGAATCCAAGTTCTGGGACTTAGCGAGAGGCTAAAACGGTGTAGAGAAGCGATAAACTAGAGGATGGGGCCATATCTAGTGGAAGGAGGCTAAGTCTAGCAGAAGTGCAGAGTTGATGGGACCCAACGGACCACAGATCGCAAGCACCGCAGATCAATGGTCAGGGATCATTTCGGGCGGAGAACTAGCACGGAGGTTAAAATGTCTGAGTGGGCCCGAAATTCCAACCGTGGTTTCCCATGAAGATACGTGTCATCCTTAGACACATTTTGGGGGGAAAAGCGGGTGAACTCAAAACCACTTCATCCAACCCCGAAATCACGTGTTAAGTGTCATTAAATGCGTCAAATCAAATGGTCACATGTGGAAAGGAAATTTGACGGCAAATCTAATGATCTCAAGACACTTGTTTAGGTACCATTCATCCGCGCAATGCCAAGCAAGCGCCGCCAAATAACCGATTTAAGACTCATCATTGGAAATCGATGGACGAACGTGAGAGGCCGTTATCCCTATAAGGAATTTCGTCAGTAGCCCACGATTAATACTCGATGGTGACTGTTACTCAAAACACAGGTAAAATTACTCTATTTTGGGTAATTGAAGTTTTATTCCAGAGCGGAATAACTACAAATCAAATCACTTGTCCAATTCATGTACAGTTGAGGGAAATAGGCTCATGTTCCCTAACAAACCAAAGGGGGTTGAGGAAAAAGATCCAATGGTTTTCAACAAACCAATAAATTTAAATAATATGACAGGGTTATCAAGTAAAAAGAGAGAAAGGCATGTTGCGCAACTCCTGACAAAAAAAATTCATGCAAAATCTGCGGATGAACCAGGTGAGGCGAAGAAATCAAGTTGAATCCTATTATGAAAATGTGAACATTAATGGATATGCAGATGGACACTGCACACAATATGGCGAGAGCAAAGGGAAAAAGCGACGGAAGGAGGAAGTTAAAACTGGGACAGTTAAAGGTACTAAAGAAGACCAACCTAGTTGTATTGACACGTTAAAGGAAGAGATTGAAAAGCTAAAATGAAAAAAATTCATGACGGGCTAAATCGAGTTCAGGTAATATTTGTGATTTTGTAGACAGGTGGCATTTGGGTTAAGGACCTCAAATATTTCAGTTTTCTGTTTGTAACATTCCCTAGAAAGTAGGAGTTGGGTTTTGGTACATTACTCTCTCTGTAACTGATATCTAGTTTTGGAATCTTGGAGAAGATGATCCATTTTGGGTCTTGTATGCAATTTATCTATATATACTGTTAAAAAGATAAATGAATGGTTCGACTGGCTGGAGAGGGGCCTACCCCTGTAGCAGGAAAACTTTGTAATTTCTTATGAATTTTAATACAAGTAGAGAAGGTTTTCTTAGATAGCCGAGATTCATCATGGTGTTAATGTTCAATATGTTTTCCTGTAATTTTTCAAACTCTCTAAATATTAAAAAACACCGAGTTTTATTTCTTTGGACCCGTAAAACAAGCATCAAAAGACCCATATGGGACCGGACCACTCCTTCCTAGGGTTCATTAAAAGTACTCTGAGGGACTCATCCAAAGGATGAGCTTACATTACAAGCATATGTTATCGTCCTCAAGCTTGCATAAAAATAAAGAGGTACTCACCATAAGTGGTGGGGGAAAATTGGGAAAGAAATGTATATCTATATCTGTGTTAGTGGTAGTAAGTCGCTCTTAAACATGACACCCATCTTCATCATTGTATCTGGGTTGGGAAATCCATTTTTTTTCTCGTTTGACCATCCACAAGTCCATATGTTGGGTCCTCCTTGAGTTAATGATGCCAAGACAATTTTCGTGTTGTTCATATGTTCAAGAGAAGTTCAACCTAAACAAGCCTTCTATTGAGTCGACCATTTGCAGTCTTGAAATTCTTACCATGTCGGCCTTCCTTGAGTCAGTTCTGAATCACTTTATGCTCCAATCTACTTCAAATCTGTTACATATTTCATGTCATTGATGGGGTATACATTAAGGCCTTCCCATGACGAGTCTTTTCCTTTCGACTTCAACTCATTATCCAAGAATTAAACTTAGAAATCATTTAGTACCTTGGAACCTGCATGCCTCAATGTTAGGTTTCCTCATTTTCAACAATGGGTTACATCTTTGGCCCCTGATTGGAAGATTCCATTGAGTGTTGAACTTCAACTCATTAATTCACATTTGTTGGATTGTACTAGAGTAACCTGGGGATCATTGACATCAATGGTGATTTCCCTTTCACTTGTTAACGATATCCATTAATGACCGGTAATCAAGTGGTTTCTACCATGTTTGACTTCGACACCTGTAATCACATGGATAGATTAGTACTTCAGGATGATGGAAATGAAGACCCTAGATATCACCATATTAGTCCATGTTGCGATGGAGTATTCATAAGTCTGTACTTACACATAGATCAACCGTGTATCTCTCGTGGCTATGTCCAAATTTGAGTTTTTAGAGCATAGATCCACAATATATTTCTCATGGCTATGTTGAATCATGCTGACATGGATACACAGTGTATGTTTGGTGGCCATGAATCACTTGACACTTATGATTAGAGTCACTTGTAGTCTGAGTATGGGAATGCCTACCTCAGACAATGGTATATTATTATGCATATGCTTGATTGTTTGCAGGTTCCCGACAGATGTGTTCCTTGTTCTCGACACACACATTCTATAAAGTATTTCAGCTATCACATGTTCCAACTTCATACTTTGGGGGGCATTATTTTACACATTATTTTGGTCACCCTTTGATCAAATGACGATATATGTATGACTTACTCCTCTGCTCTTTGAAGCTACTGAAGAAATGAGACTTTCTCCATGAGAAATTGAATCATCTTTCTTTTCTTAAAAACCCTATCAAAGGAGATCATCGCACCCTACTAAATGCTTGGGGTGTGGCGATGCTTGATTCTCGCATGCTACATCAAATTGGGCTCCAATGTCGTCGCAGGCTGCTTGTGCTTAGGGTGCGACGATTCTCAAACAAGGGAAAAAGGTGAAATTCACGAAAGTTCTAGAATGGAATCTTCTAGAAGATGAGGTGGCCTCTGATCGGTTTGGATCTTACTCACTTCTCTTATTTAGTGGGATCATCCTAATATCCTCATCCACCCCTCTTTCACCCTATAAAAAGAGGGATCTCTCATGGGAAAGGCTAGGCTGGATTATGCATGAAGAATTCTGCTGAAGATTGTACTTGTGATAGCTTTGCTTTAGCTTTCCAAGTCGGGTTGTGAATACTCTTCATCAAAAGCATTGGATAAAAGGTGTGTGTGTTGAAACAAAGGGCCATTGGAAGGAACCTTGCAACATCAAGGCATAGGTTGTATTCTCCACTTTCATCAATATAATGCAGTGATACATTTCTTCCCTACAAAAGTGTCTCCATTTTTATTGTATAACTCCTTGATCTTATGCATAGGTTTCATTGGAATATATATATTGTTGTTCTCTCTCTTTGTTGGTTTGTGCTTCTTAATAGGTTCAACATCCCACAAATCCAAATATGGAGCAAGGACGATACTAGCGAGGATCAAACGACGTTTAAATGGTATGTCATTTTCCCCTCTTTGAACTAGTTTACGTTACAATGAAATCTAAGGAGAAGCTTGTATTCTGCTTTATTTTGTTATAATTTCTTGTTGAAGTTAGGGAGATCAGTTTGTGTCCGCACTTACTAATTTGTCCAATAACATGGGACTTTGAGAAGATAGAGATATTAATCCTAGAGAACAATAAGAAATTTGAGAACCTAGGATTCTAAAGAAGGTTGGACCTAAGCCAAACTGTTATGAGCTGGAAATGAGAACCTCCCGAAATGAAATGAATGATACAACCAAGATTTGACCCTTCCTCAATATTGATTTCTGATTTTCCAACAGGGATAAGAGAGAAATATATGAACCAAACAAACCTTGACTCCTTGAGAGTATCGCTTATGAAAAGGACAAGGAAAAAACTCTTACGAATGCAATTGACAATGTCAGGAAGAATTGTGGACATGAAGATCAAAGGAGGGTTGGACCAATAATAGTTGATTTCCAATTGAGGACTAAAACCACCCGAACTGTCCAAGCTCCAATGGAAAGAGAGTATGTAAGACTTCGAACAAATAATTTGGCTGAGAGACTAAACCTCACTACCATTGAGTGAGGTTGTAACCATTACACTAATATCCATGGCTTCACACATAACAAAGAGAGAGCCCATGCAAATTCCCTTGGCTTCACACATATTTGAATTAATGTGGCCAGTTGAATCACCATTGGTCAGTCGGATGTGAAGATTTATTAAAGATATGATCTATGATTCCCAAACTATGCCATTTATGTAATCCTTTAAAATAAATTCCCATGTGTAGTTAAGGAATATGGAGGGGCCTTTTAGACCCATAGGTATTTGATATACCTTCCACTAGATAAGTTCCCTCTTTAGCCCATTGGTCAAAATAAGAATTATGTTCTCGTTTGATGTGGTGTATGGAGTACTCCTCAAATTCAGATAAAAGAGAAAGCGAACGAGTCATAACACCTATGATGATATTGCTTCTAGTAAAGTGCCTTTTGATCGTTTCTCTTATCACCATCATTGAATCCCCTAGAATGGTGAGCTTGGAAATTCCCAAATTCCCGACAAAAATTAGGCCCTCTCATAGAGCATAGGCTTCAACAATGTTGTTAGAGATGTTTCCTAGGCCCCAAGCATACAAAATATTTATGTTTCCTCCAGGATCACGAATGATCCCCCCCCACGCCTACCACCCCTTATCCTCAGTAATAAAATTACTATCTTTTTTCCTTATATATATATTTTTATATATACAGTTGTTAATTGAATCTAATTTGAGTGGTTGTGTGATGGAGTGTTATCCTCCCCACCTAGTTTTAATTCCCATAAAATTAAGACGTGTGTGTGTGTGTGTGTGTGTGTGTATTAATCTAACATTCACACAAAATTCACTCCACACCTTAACTTTGGCTTTCCCACCTTACATGGATTGATAACCTATCGATGACCCAACAAGTTCCTTTTTTTTTACAGAAACAATTATAATTTTTATTAAAAAAGGGGCTATGCTAGGGAAAAAACAACCATTGAGTACAAAATTTAAAAATAACCAGACTCCTGTAGCAGATTTACAATGATTCTGTTTTCCCTACAGCTCTTGGAATATATCATATAAACAAAAAATTGCCACAATTCTGCCATGGATAAATTACTACATAGGAAAACAACAAAAAAGAAATTTTGCGCTACATAAACTACCCTAATGGAGTTTTAAGTCTATATCCACCTCTCCAGGAGTTGCTTCCACAATATCATGCACATACTAATGCAATGTTGGATGAAGAACCTTACAAGATTCCATCGATCCCTCAGTTGATACTGATCGCTACATATCTGTTGGATTACTGAGAGGGGGGGTGGATCAATAATAGAGCAATTTAATCATTTTTAACCATATAATCCAAGTGTTATATCAATGAAGCATTATCATCCAATAACTGCAGAGTAAATAAGCAATGAACAAATGAAAAAGCACGCACATACACAGTACACCAGTGTTTTACGTGGAAACCCAAATCGGGAGAAAACCATGGAACGCTTTTTCTTATATGTCTTGAAGAATTACATTCATTGGAAGCACCAACTTCCTTTGTTTTCTAGCTGCATCTGTAAGGAGGCTCCAACCTCCTAGTTTCTCAATATACAACCTGAGGGAAGCTCCAACTCCCCAATTCTCTGGCTACAACCACCTGTCCTTGCCCCATCCAACCACCCTGAAGTAGAAGTAGAATGATGGAACGACTGTCACACTATCACTGTGAGATATACCACTGTAAACTTGTACCAATAAATCTGAACCATTCATCAACCATGCATCAACCTGTACCTCAACCTGTAATCAAACTGTACCATAAACAAGTGCATCAACCATGCACCAACCTATACCAAACAACCTGTAATTAACATGTACCATAAACAAGTGCATCCAAACATGTACCAAGTATGTACCAATCATGTGTCAACTACTCATCAACTATGACTCATCAATATGTACCAACATCATCAACTATACACCTCATGTATGTGCCAACTCATCAACTACTT
>SNQJ01S0045040.1:49511-72438 GCA_010110895.2 Picea sitchensis
GTTTATGGAACTGGTCAAATACGTTTCGTATATGGACAATGACCAACGACAGGCAGAGCGCTTCGTTTATGGATTGAACCCGAAGATAAGAGCTATGGTGCGGATGTGGAAGCCGTCTTCAGTAGCAGAGGCGGTAGAAAATGCGCGTTACGCAGAAGAACACATGAACTTAACAGGGGGTACAAGATCGACATTTCCGCATCGTCCTGGATTCGTAGGAAAGACCCCGAGGACATTTCCTAGGGGAGGGGGCTCAAGGCCACCACCTTATGGTAACAGAGTCGTGCCAAGGATAATAGCTGCAGGGATTTCAATGGCAGCTAGTGCAGCATCTCGTTCATCACCAATGGTGCAGACAGGTCCATGCCGATATCAGGGAACAACTAGTAGGGGCAGGGGTTCCAGGGGAAGGAAATCATTTCGGAATCAGTCACCTAACAGTGCACCGGTTCAATCTCGTATTGCCTGTTGGAGATGAGAAGGACCCCATTACGAACGGGACTGTCCAGAGTTACAATCGAGGTTTATGCATAGAGGAGGAAAGGCACCAATGGGGAGGTCAAGTAGCAACCACCAAATTTACGCAGCGGTTAATAACCGCCAGGCCGAACATCAATCCACCGTAGTGGAGTCATCAGGTACGCTAAATCATATTAATGTTAAAATTTTGTTTGATTCTGGTGCGACAGATAGTTTCATTTCACCATCTGCATTAGAAAAGAGTGGGCTGACAGCCTATGAGCACGATGACTTTAAGCAAGTCGAGATGGCTTCGGGGGAAAAACAAGCTGTAGGACCTAGTGTCGATAATTGTATAGTAGACTTAGGAGTGTGCACTAATAGGTTGAAGGTATACGTCACTGCTCTTGGGGCATATGACCTAATCATTGGAATGGATTGGTTAGCATCTCATCGATCTTTGGTAGATTGTTTCGCAAAGAGGGTGCTTTGTATTGATGATGAAGGAAGACCAATAGAGATCCAGGGTGTACAGAGAAAAGTGTCATTACACTTTATATCAACTATGAAGGTCAAGCGATGCTTGAGACAAGGGTGTCGACTGTATGTAGTGGAAGCAGTGAAAGAAAGGAAGGGACCCTCATTGGATCAGTACCCGGTTTTGTCAGAATTTCAGGATGTTTTTCCGAACGAGTTACCAGGGTTACCTCCGGAAAGGGAGCTTGATTTTACTATTGAGCTAAAACCTGGTGCAGAACCAATATCCAAGACTCCGTATCGAATGACGGCGCTGGAACTTTGTGAATTGCAAATGCAGTTGGAGTTACTAGACTTAGGGATAGTAAGGCCCAGTGTTTCACCTTGGGGCGCACCGGTAATTTTTGTAAAGAAGAATGATGGATCCTTACGACTGTGTATAGACTACAGGGACTTGAACCGTGCTATAGTGAAAAATAGGTACCCAATACCACGAATAGATGACCTCTTCGATCAGATGAAAGGAGCAGTGGTATTTTCAAAGATTGATTTGCGATCTGGATATCATCAGTTAAGGATTAAGGAAGGTGATATCCCAAAAACTGCCTTTCGAACTCGATTTGGACATTACGAGTTTGTTGTGGTACCTTTTGGATTGACTAATGCACCAGTAGTGTTCATGAGCCTCATGAACGACGTATTCTGGAAGTACTTAGATCGATTTGTACAAGTTTTTCTAGATGACATTCTCATCTATTCCAGGAATGAAAGAGAACACGAGGAACACTTGCGAATAGTGTTGTCTTGCCTTAGGGAGAACAAATTGTATGGGAATCTGTCGAAGTGTTCCTTCTTCCAGAAAGAGATCCACTATTTAGGTCATATCATTTCAGGAAAAGGAATCTCGGTGGACCCAGAAAAGGTAAAGGCCAGTGTCGAAAAATGCTCATGAGGTGAGAAGCTTCATGGGGCTAGCGGGTTATTACCAGAGATTTGTGGAAGGATTCTCAAAAATAGCAAAACCCATCACCACTTTGCAACGCAAGGGAGTTAGGTATGAATGGATAGAAGAATGTGATAGTGCATTCATTGAACTTAAGAGGTTACTGACTAGCGCACCAATTCTACGAGTGCCGGATATGGAAAAGGACTTCACGGTCTGCATGGATGCCTCTAAACAAGGGTTGGGGGCCGTGCTAATGCAGGATGGAGGAGTGATAGCTTATGCGTCAAGAAAGTTGAAAAAGCACGAAGAGTTATACGCGACTCATGATTTAGAGTTAGCAGCTGTAATGCTAGCTCTGAAACTTTGGAGGCACTACCTTGTTGGGAGAAACTTTGAACTCAAAACGGACCATCAGAGTTTAAAACATCTCTTCACTCAAAGAGATCTGAATGCCAGGCAGAGACGATGGAGTGAGTTCATGAGTGAGTACGATTTTGGTATTTTGTACATAAAAGGGAAGGAAAAGGTGGTCGCAGATGCCTTGAGTAGGAGACCACGTATCTTCTCCTTGGTAACCCTAAAAGTCGATCTGAGGGAACAGGTGTTGACACAACTACCAGGAGACAGTTGGTATATAAAGGTTACTTCAAACCTCCAGAGTGGGAGGCAGTTAGTTCCCAAGTATGAAGGATATAGTCTGGAAACAGACGGACTGTTAAGGTATCAAGGAAGGATGTACATTCCCGAGAATGGGGACATTCGAAGCATCATACTGAAGGAAGCCCATAGATCACTTTATTGTGCGCATCCGGGAGTGAAGAAAATGTACGCAGATATGAAGAATCTCTTGTTTTGGGCAGGCATGAAGCGTGATGTAGTCCATTTCGTCGCCAAATGCCTAGAGTGTCAGCAGGTGAAAGCTGACCACCATCACCCGGCATGCCTCCTACAACCACATGATGTCCCTATGTCCAAGTGGGAAGTTATCTCTATGGATTTTGTTGTAGGATTGCCGCTCACATCTCATAGACACAATGCCATTCTTGTGATAGTGGACAAGTTAACTAAGAGTGTTCATTTCATTCTGGTTAGAGACACTTACGATGTTGTTGATGTGGAACGAGTGTTCATAAGCGAGGTTATCCGTTTGCACGGGATACCAAAGAAGATTATTTCAGATAGGGACTCCAGATTCACATCTAGGTTTTGGACAAGTTTACAGTCAGCATTGGGGACTCAGTTGAACTTAAGCACAAATTATCATCCTGAAACAGATGGGCAAACTGAGAGAGTAAATAAAGTTATGGAAGACATGCTTAGGATGTATGTAATGGATAATCAAACCCAGTGGGAGAAGTACCTACCTTTGGTAGAGTTTGCCTACAATAATAGTTATCATAGTTCCATCGGAATGCCACCATACGAAGCTTTGTATGGAAGGCCGTGCAGAACACCATTGAGTTGGGATAGATTAGAAGACCGAGTAACAGTTGGGCCAGAATTGATTTAGGAAATGGAGGAACAGGTGATTCAGATAAGGTAGAGACTAAAGGAAGCACAGGATAGACAGAAAAGTTATGCGGATGCACACAGGACCGACCGAAGTTATGGAGTGGGGGACCAAGTTTTCATTCGTATTAGGCCTAATAAGAGTACCATATGGTTCGGGAAGGGGACAAAGTTGTCACCTCGGTTTATAGGGCCATTTAGGATCCAAGAGAAAATTGGACCCATTGCTTATCGTCTCGTACTGCCACCCCACTTGCATAAAACTCATAATGTATTTCATGTATCTGTTTTACGTCATTATGTTGCTGATGAATCACATAAACTAAATTGGAAGGAATTACAGGTATCGGACGTGGGAATCCTCACGGTAGAACCATTATGCATATTGGACCGTAGAGTCCGACGGCTAAGGAACCGTCTGGTAGATCAAGTTAAGGTCCAGTGGGACAAGTATAGTCCAGGATCTGCTACTTGGGAGGACGCCGAGACACTACGACGAGACTATCCCTCACTATTTTGACCACCTCGAGAATATGTTTCTCGAGGGTGGGGTGTAGGTAACACCACCTTTTGACTTAGACAACCAGGATTACCTGAGGCCTATACACTTTATTTTCTAATCACGATGAAACTATTAAGTGATACACTTAAAACTTTAAATTTATGAACTTTTTTTTGAATATATAAATGATGTTGATGATGATGCATGTAAAGCGATCTATTACGTGAATGTAAATTTTGCAAATGTTTGAATGTTATTGATGATGATGTATGTGATGTGACATACTGTGAGAATGAGGATCTAATGAATGTTTAAATACTGTCAGAATGATGTCGGATACGATGCAATCTATTTTGAGTAAATGATGATCTTGTGAATGGGTGACGAAATTGAATTATGAGATATTATGAAATCTAATTCTAATTGGAAAACTTTGATGTTAATGTGTCGGTACGGGGATACCAAATTGAAATGATGATAGTATGGAACTACGTGATGATAATGCATAGAAATGTATGAGTTGTGTTGCAGACTAATTTGCAGGATATGGGCTATGAAATAACCAAGAGATAATGATGATGAAAGTGGGTATCAAGACCACTAACTGAGAAACATGATGGTATGAATAATGTATGTGCAATTTATATTGATTTGGATGCATTGCTATGATATGTGGACTAGTGCATGATCTTGGTACTAACACTGCCCAAAACCGAATAAACAATGACAAAACCTCCAGCAACATGGTGCCCCTTTGTGTTCCATTGTAGGGTGTTGACCCTGGTTCTGTTAGGAGGGGTGGAGGAATTTCCCATCGTGTATCCTCCATTGTAGGGTGTTGACCCTGGTTCTGTTAGGAGGGGTGGAGGTGTTTCCCACCGTGTATCCTCCATTGTAGGGTGGGCCATCGTAGGGGTGGACCCTAGATCTGATTAGGAGGGGTGGAGGCATTTCCCACCGTGTATCCTCCGAAACCTGAAGTCATGGGAGAACGGTGCTAGTTCACGCTCCCCAAGACGTGTGATGATGACTGTCAGTTGCCTACTAGGGAAGCTTGGTCAGATAGTGACACTTCCACTTATGGGTTCTATTTGGAGTTAGTTCAGTATAGCTGACGCTCCAAGATAGTCTAGCAGAGGACGGATAGGAATGGAGTTGGAAGTAGGTTAGGGAGGAAGGATGAGTAGAATAGTTGAGATTTTATGGAGATCTGTCATGTGGTGGAATTTGAAGAAAATAAATGTGTATATATGAATATTCAATATGATGTAACTAAACCACAGTTTTTTAAAATAAATTATTGAACCGGACAATTGTAATTAAACAATTTCTCACACAGTTAATTGATTGTTATCTTTTATAAAAGACTAGTCTTGCTGACTGGATTGAATGCATACCTAAATTATTTAAGGATGACAGTTTGATTATTAGTACGTGCATGAGATTTGCATGTACTAGCTACACATGCATTTCTTGTACATGTACACTAGTATGTATGAACTTCTTGACTTACTTACTGATAATGTCAAGTCACCTGTTGCGAATGTGTGAACCATGCTCTTTCCTTTGTACCATCAGATACCTTAACTTCAGGACGAAGTTTCTTGAAGGGTGGGTGTATGTAACGACCCTAATTAAATAAATATTTAAAGATTATAAAGTAAAATTAATTAAAGAAAATAATTGTGGTTAACTAAGTAATACTTTGACTGCAGATCACATTTAATGACATGAGAAATAAATCTTAAGAAATCAATGAGAAATGTTAAAAAAATGGTTGCGTATGCAGAGAGGGAGCCTATGCATCCTGAGAAGATAAAACATTTAAGGAGGGAGAAGGGACAGGCACAGGGTGGTTGGAGGAGTAACTGCATGAGTCGGCAAAGGAGGAATAAGGGAAAGGGGGGAAGGTCGACGGAGGGGGATTCAACATGGGAGGAGAGATTTTCTGAGGACTTTTGGACTTGCTGTGAGCAGAGAGTTCTGCTGTGACTTTTGATCAAGGGAGGCACCGAGTTGCTGGAGGTTTTGGGCACGAGGGCTAGGATATCCGTAGATATCCTGGAGCTAGGTAGTTTTCCTAGTTGACAGGGAGGACAATAGTTTTGGGCAGTTATTTTCCTGTTTGTGGCAAGGTTGATCTAGTAGCAGGAAGGCAGCAGCAAGGCACAGAGGCAACATAAATTAGCATCAGAACCAGGTACTTTGTTAAGTTATGTATTTATTTCTTTCTGCCATGAAATCAATATTTATTGATAAATCTAAGTTACTGAAGTTGCTGTTATGAAAATCCATATTATGCTAGGAAGTTATTGTTTCAGTTTACGAAATAAAATGTTTATGAAACTTAGTGATGTTTAGAAATATTAGGTTGTCACAGCTTCATCCATAGAATCTGAGTACAACATGTTGTTGCTGCGATATATTCTGCTTCTGTTGTGGCTAAGGGTATTGAATATTTCTTCTTACTCAACGAGGACACTAAGTAGTGACCTAAATGGAAATCTGCAACACTTGTACTTCTTCTGTCATCAATACTTCCTACCCAATCTGCATCCATGTAGGCAACCATAGTTAACTCATTTCCTTTCGAATATCATAGACCAAAATATGTTGTTCCTTTAAGATATTTGAAGATCCTTTTCACTGCTAGTACATGGGTTTCCTTTGGTGCCACTTGAAATATTGCGACCTGTCCAACTGCTTGGATTACATCTGGTCTTGAAGTTATCACATAGAGCAGACTACCAATCATTGATATGTAGAGTTTTTGATCTGATTCTTTAGATTCATCATCTTTGGTCAACTTGTAACCAATAATCATAGGAGTACTCATAGGTTTACAGTCTTTCATTTTGAAATTCTTTAACATTTCCTTGATGTACTTGGTTTGGGAAATGAAAATGCCTTCATCTTGCTAAGATATTTTGAGCCCTAAGAAGAAAGTCAACTCCCCAAGTAGGAACATTTCAAATTCATTATGCATATCCTTGGCGAACTTCTGACTCTATCTATCTTCATCACTTCCAAATATGATGTCATCAACATACAATTCAATAATAATCATACTGCCTTGATCCACTTTTATGTAGAGGTTACTATTTTCATTTCCCCTTATGAAACCTTGTTTTTGTAAGTGCTTGTCCAATCTTGAGTACCAAGCTCTCGGAGCTTGCTTAAGTCCATAAAGATATTTCTTCAATCTACAAACATAGTCTTCCTTTTATGATAGTATAAACCATTATGGTTGTTCTTTTTATACTTCTTCTTTTAATTGTCCATTTAGAAAAGCTGATTTTACGTCCATCTGATACACTTTGATCCTTTTGGAGCATGCATAAGCCAAGAACATTTTGATTGCTTCCATTCTGGGCACATGAAAAAGGTATCTTCCAAATCTATCCCTTCAACTTGAGCATATCCTTTGCACACTAGTCTTGATTTGTTTTTGGTTACCTGTCCATGTTCGTTTAGCTTGTTTCTGAAGAACAATTTTGTCCCAATCACATTTTTGTCCTTTGGTCTTGGAAAGACTCCACTTATCAGCTTGAGCATAGGATTTCTTCAGTGGAGAAGACCAATGAAGAGCTCACACAACAATCGCAACAACTGCACGTGAACATTGTTGCAACATCATCTGCTAGAGCACATGAGCATGGATTGCGTACATAGGACTAGTATAGAGTTGTGGTCATTTCTGAAAAATTTCTCCAAGTCTAGCCCACTTTCAGACAGGTTTCTCCCTAGATCCCTAAATATATCACCCTAATAGCACCTTCGCAGCGAATTGATCTCATTGATGATGCCTGGTCACAACTAGTAGCAAGGATCAACAACCTTCAAAAATATATGCAGGAAATTAAGTTGAAGGAAAATGAGCAGCCCCGGGAAATGATGTAGAAGATCACATAGGAAGTTGTGGAGAGAAATCTCATTCGGTCCTCTCTTCATGCCCGTGTAGATGAATGTCACTAAGTCTTTGACATGGTCAACGACTGGGCCAGCTTGCTAGAATGGCGAAGTAATCCAATCAAAGAGTTGTGCACACATATCAACTGGATGAATGTGGAATCCTAATCCATCACTAAGCCAGTCAAACAAGCAGCCAGATTTTTAGAGATTCAGGTTGAAGATGAAATACTGGATTTGATGTATGAGTTTACTCGAGCTACTAAGAAAGAGATTAGAAAATTCTGACCTATGGTGCAAGTTGAGTATGTCCAGATGCACAAACTTGATTTCATTGCAGACACTGAATGTAATACACTACTAGATACTAAGCCTGAGGAGCCCAATGTGACAGCCGCATAGGAGTTTGTTGCAGGAGCGTTGATATTAGCAAGAAAATGGTATGACCGCATGGAGCACTATGGAAATTTCTGCCAGCAGACCCTCAAAATTGTACCAAAGTTAGGCCCTCCATTTGCAAAAGGCGATGGGAAAGCAATGGAAGGTTGACTCGATACAAGTCAACGGTTGTGGTCGAGGCTTGTTGGGCCCTCTGTTTTTAGAAGTGTACATTTTTGCGAAAATGCCAAAGTTTTTAGGAAACAAATGCATGACCATCTGTTAAAGGGATAGTAGAGAAAATTAGTTAGAAGAGATAAAAACAAACCGAAATCCTAACAATAGTGGAGATAACAAAAATCACCATGCACCAGCTGGACAAGTAATTAGAAAAGTGGTAAAAGGACTAGATGCTAGTGGAAAAAGGCTGGAAAAGTAGCAAAACAAGAAGTCTAAGAACCGACCAAGAGAAAGGTATAAAGAGGAAGGCAGTACAATGAGGAAAAAGGTTACATAGGTTAACATAGTTGGTGAATGAGGATACATGAGAGATACTCAAGTTTTGTTGTTGGTTGGGTTGGGATCTAGTAATGACTGTCATGATATTATTGTAATGGGTTTTGGGGATTATATTGTGTTGCGCAATAGGGTAGAGTCTGTAATGGATACCTGGGAATAGATTCCACTGCATAAGCCATTGTATGAGAGATGTATCTATTGTATGACAATTTTGAGACACTGATAATATAAAACATAGTGATGCATTTTCTTGACTCACTTCACCACACACATCTCTGCTGCACTTTGGGTGAGACCTCCTTCTCTTTCAGAAGGTTGAATATGTCAACGCTTCTAGACTACAATGGTATCCTTTGTTGGTAACCTCTAAGAACCCTGGTCTCGATTTTGTGCCAACAAGGGTTATTTACCCCCAACAAAGTACTTGGAATGACATATGAAGTCATGGAACACAACATATAAGATATTATACCAATAATTATTGCTTGAGTGGAATCAAACACCTAGATGGGTGTTATATTTCAATTGAATGGAGAATAGTCAAACAACATGACATGAATGTGATAAAACAATGCAACGAGATCATCACAATGAAATAACACAGGGAAATCCCGTCAAGGGTAGATTGAGTGGATGGGAGTGTTAATGTCTCCCACCTTGGTTCAAATCGTGGATAACTTGTTTGATGTGCATTGTAGGTGGTTATATTGGGTCATGGGTTATAGAGGCAACAATGCAATGTGATCCCTAGTGGCATGGATGATTTATGTTCTAGTTATCAATTCCCCTATTACTATAAAAAAATTACTACTATATAATAATTGGCAGTGTAATATTGGAAGCATTAGTACACTTACATTTGCAGATCAAATGAAAATAATACAAATTAGTGCTAATGTGTGGCTACTTAATAAATTAAGCAAATAATCGCTAACACTTTTGTCTATTTGCAAACTTAGCAATAACCCAAATATCAAACAATCAACATAATATCAAAATAAAGTCCAAAGAAATATGTAATTATTATGTCCTATTCTCAATAACAGTTGTTACACAATTGGGTAAAGATTGAAATTCTATGAAGTAGCAATATGTCTTGAGTCATGCCAACAATATAGTTGTGGACCCCAGTCATGCAAAAGGTACATGCATACAAATTTACCTACTCTATATAAGGCTCTCTTAGCTCTTAGCTAGAGTCATCTTTGAAGATCAAAGACAACAAATTGGTCATAGTATCTAATAGCATTCAACGAAGAAATACAAGAGTTTTCAAATTGCACATGAAACCCTTACATTTCCTCCTTATGGATGAAATTTACAAATCAAAACATGCTTGAATCTCACACCTCTACTGAGGAGCATGTTGAGGGGGATGGATTACCAATGCTCAATAGTAGGGATCAAATACAAGGATGATGCCTAATTATAATCCCCCTTGTATGGTGTGGAATGATCCTCCGGGTTATGGTCTGACAATCATTCAATGGGCTTTAATAGTTTGTTTATATTTATTTTTTTCTATGTTTAGTTTTCCTTTTTATGGTTCTTTTATTTTTATGAGTGTAAAAAGAAAATGATCTAATAATTGAAAGAAATCCGGTGCTAAAGTATAACCTATAATCACAATCAATAAAACCTATCTGAGGCTATAGACACTTGAAGAAATAATTTTATTCATAGATTTTCGATCAAATAAGATTCACGAAAGAACTAATTTTATCAACAGAAAGAAATAAATTTAAAACATGAGATACACTAATAATTTTATAACATCTCAAATACCGGTACCAAAAATCATTCAATGAATATTCTAGAGATTCATTAAAACACTAAGAATAGTCTTAATTGTGTTCAAAATTGTTACTAGAAATGCCCGACATATTAAGTTGCTCGCAAAATAATCCACAATGCAAGAAAATGACACAAGAATTTAGTAAAACACCTTGGCTCATACAAAGCTTTTGAATTATTCTTCAAAATAGTTCTTAGCTACAATAGTCCATAATTTATTTTACAATTCATCAACCCCTTTACAAGAGGTCGATGTCTCTATTTATTGAACTTTTAGGTGACTAAAATAGTAAATTCAAAATAAGACAAAACTGAAAATAACCAAACAAAATTTATGTGTCAAGACAACTCATGCTAACTTGATGACTTGTTGGTTGCATGCTTGCCATCATAGGAATCCCGTTGTGCAAATAATTCATTGGACGCATGCATGTATGGGAAATTGCATTGATCCATAAAAAATTGAAGGTTTTTTTTCTTTCTTTGAAGTGTTGAGTTTACTTCTTTATTTCCGAAATCAACCCCTCTAGTCTATCGACTATCTTGAATTTAGTGACCAAAAACTTCTACAAGTAGGCCATGTTCTACTACGTATATACCTTTGATGTCATGTTCATGTTTCTAGGAATTTTTTGAGAATTCTGACATCACTTCTTCAAACCCACAAAAATCCTCTGGTGACCAAAACTCGACAACTAGAGATCAACCATTGTTCAATTGATGTTTTCCAAATATATGCAACATACTGACAATTTTTCCTCCATTCGAATTTTTGGCTCAATGGTTAATTCACCCAATATTTAGCAACTTCTTGCATCTTAGATATGCTATCATCCAACATAACTCATATGCCATGGTCTTCCGTGCCTCGAGATTTATATATCTCTTTGATATATTCAATTTGATCTATGGCCTTAACTTCTTTTTGGCTCCATTTGAGAACTTCTTTATGTGCTATAGAGAATAGTAACGTATCTTCTTGACATTATGCTACCTTCTACAAAAATGTGTCTCTTACTAGCTTATACTTGGCATGTTCTTCTAATATATCTCCCTTAAAATTGGATACCACCTTTGTGTCTTCCTTGTAATAATGTACCTGATGTGTGAGGGATTCTAATTCCTTCTGCATACCCTCCACTTATATTTCCTTTGTTTTAACCCTATCAATAGTGGCATGTGATATGGATACTCCAACATTTAATAACTCACTCAATTTGTCCCTTTTAGCATCGAACAAGGTTTATGCATATGTACACAATTGGGCATTGTCTACACTATTTTTTTGTTTTCTATGTGTCCTCTTAATAATGTATTGCCTTTTGCGGTCATAGGAAATGGAATCTATGTCATCCACCTCATGTATTGGCTTGGGAATTGGTTTATCCCCTAAAGAAAAAATATTGTCCAAGCTATCCGGGGTATGAAAATGCTCCATAGTAGGTTCTTTTCCTTTTGTCCACTGCCCAAGCCTTCTCCACAATTGGTTCTTTACCTTTTTCCACTGCTTGAGATTTCTCTACAACTAGTTCTTTTCCTTTGTCCATTGCTTGAGACTTCTCCAAAACTAGTTCTTTTCCTTTGTCCACCTTCTAGGCCTTACCTAATGCTTCATCCTGTGATGATGTTGGCGAATCTCTTTGCTATTGGTTCTCACCAGGATCGTGTGTCATTGAAGGTGCAATAGTTTTCTCAGTCAGGGTTGGAGTGTGTATTTGAGTTTCATTGGCTTCTTCTAGTCATATTCTTGATTTATACTATCCCCTTCATATTTCTCAATGGTCTGATTTTTAGTGGGCTCTTGGGTTGGTCTTTCAGTGCTAGGATTAGCTTCATTCTCTATGGGAACCTTTTCTTTCACCATTTCCTCCTCTTCTTATTGATTCAAATCAATTATAACTTGAGGATAAGTCTTAGTAGGATGGGAGTCTATTGGCTAATCAGTAGGTTGTTGTGATTCCTTCTGTTCTTCTTCTTTTCTTCTTCTTATTTTCTCAACAATTCTTGTGTTGCTCTATTTTTCTCTTCCAAATATTGCTTTCTCCTTTATTACCTCTTTTTTTTTGTTGTGTTTCCAAGTATTTTCTTCTCTGCTCCACTTCTACCTCTCTTCTTTTTCTTTACATCTCTTCTTAAGAAACATCCTCATCATGCTTCCTTTGTAATTCTTCTTTGATCTTCTATTGAATCTCTTATTCTTGGAGTTCTTTGTTTTGATATTCTTGGATGGCTAGACACTCTCCTTATTCTTTCATCTACATCTCTTTATCTATTCTAGAATTTTTTTCTTCCAGGATATTGGTGGTGGTTCCTTGGGTTATTTCCTCCATATTTTCACTAAGAGATAAGTTTTTGAAAATTGTGAGACCAAGGGTGGCCTTCCTCTCCAACAATTGGGACCAGTTATGTGCATCCTCAATGCATACTTCTTCTTTCCATTTTTCATGAGCATATGGCCAGTTGTAGCCAACTTTCTTAGCATGTTTGAGAACCAAACCCTTGGGGTTATGTATCCTATATGTTCTAGTGTCAAACCTATATTCCATATGAATTAAACCTTCCTTATTAGACTGTGTAGTATCCTTAACAAATTAGTATATGACCTAAAAACCATAGGGAATTAAATCCCTATCCTTATCCTTATCAAAGAGGCACTAAATCCTTGAAGAATAGTTTGATGGAATATTTTCCCAAGAACTATCTTATTAGGAACATATGTAGGTAGAAGGTGAAGGGAACCAATAACACCAAATATCTTGAGATATGTATGTTTCTCTTCTATGCACCAATTACCAATGTGTGAGCAGACTTTTTTTGCCTATTTGGATATCCTCAAACACTCTTGGAGAAAAATAATAGCATATAGACGAGTCAAGAATAAGTCATAGATCATGGCATAAGATCTTTTGTATTTGTTTTCCCATAACAAGTTGAAGTAAACATGAACATGGGCCTTTGAAACATGCCAACTAAGGTTCAATTCAACAAAGGCATTTCTGACACATATTGCATCCAACAAGTAGGAAGTTGTTGATCTACATTTGTTGATCAACATTGGTACATACATATCCATCCTTAGTCTTATTCCTTTTCTTCCCATGTTCCTTGTATATTCTTTACTTAGTCATTTTTCTCTTTGAAATGCGGGTTGTGTATCGGGTTACCATCAAGTCCATAGGTCCGCAAACCCAAAAAATTGCAAGTCTATACTTAGTCACTTTTCAAAAATCCAACTCTATGTGTTGTGGGAGTCCCGTTGCAGGAGGCCAATCCATCCCTGTCCCATGAATACTCATGTCCCACAACCTGCAGATGCACAACACTCAAAATGAACCTTTCTACTTCTGCATCATGTAAATTACACTACTTTCCTTTTTATACTTAGCCAATTTTCTTGAATGCAAATACAGGGCAACCTTCCTCTCCATTTACTTTTTTCCCAGATGCCCATGTCCCGCAACCCGTAATCCTATGTCCTCCAAAATGACCCATCCACTTCTATGAACCGCATAACCACCATTTTTATTTTATTTTACCATTGTGGATGTGAGAGTTTTTCGCTCTTTTCTTTTTGATTCTACATGCCTATGTCCCGCATCTCGTAATCCCACACTCATCATATTTCACTTTCCATTTCCCACTTTGCATCTCCATCACATCACTGTTCTCGATGACATTAACTTCCCCCCCAGCACGTCATCTGTCACTTGTGTTAACCTAAATATTGTTATTAAGTGGCGAAGATTTTGTATATCTTTGTAATAAATTCTAAATCTTATTGTGCAAGCTAGCAACTTTGAAATAAGAGCTATGGTGGTCAATAATCAAGGAAATACATGGTAAATTTAATAAAGAGTTAAGTCTCCATGCTGTAAAAAAGGTTATATCGACAAGATTTCCACCTATTCATAAAACCAAATCAATGTAAATACATTTCAAGTAGAATAAATGACTTGTATTCTGGAGACACACTTAACACTCTTGGATGAGAAGATTACCAGTTCCAGTGGTTGCAAGATTATAAGTCGTATTTGTCTCTTTCCCCGCAAAGAAGGAAATAAACAAAGTTTGGAGTTTGGGCATAACGTTGTCCATATGTGTGTCTAAGGTGATAGACTTCAAATAATTGGTTCTCTGGTGCATAGATAAGTTCGACATTGAATCCCTCAGTGTTCAGGAGAATGTTGCAACTATGAAACCCCGCCATGCAATTTAAGAACGAGAAAGAAGAAAAATTTCTCAAGGAACACCAAGGAGGAGAAGAGGTCCTCTAAATATATCTTGACAGTCCGATATTTGATAATGATTCCAGTAGGGTTGAGGTAATATATTTGAAATACACAAAATTTTCATGGCTTTTTTTTCTGAAATATTGGACTGGAGTACATGACCTCTATGCCCCACATTTTTTATATTCTTCACTTTGTTTTTTTTGAAGACACCCTGATTGACTGGGCCATAATCATTTCAAATGAGATAACATTTCAGCTGGGTGGTTTAAGAAAAAATATAAAATTTTATATGACTTCTTATTTGGTCTATGCTATAGCCTACTATCACATATTCAAATACTTGCACAAGGAAAGAAGTGTTGATTTCAAGGTGGAACCTGTTGATATTATGGTATCTGCGGGAGGTATTTACCTCCATGTGTGAACTTGACGAGAATAGAAGACTCCGGGAAGTAAGAGAAACCCTAATGAGTTGGCTAATAACCCTAGAAGACTTGTCGGCTCAAGAAGATAATATGTATTAGGTTATTAGCCTCCAAGAGAAGAAGTTGGCCTGAAGAATTAATATATACTGAATAGACAGGTACCCAGAAGGAGAAGTCAGCCCCAGTAAGTCTGCCAGAACCACTATAAATACAGGGCGCCAGTCTCTCATTTGACACATCTCAACAGTTGCAGAGAGCCAGTTCTGCGCAATGCAGTTGCAGTCTTGTGCGGAGGTTTGGAGGAGAGCTGCTGGTGCAACTGCTGCAACTAGCATCTACATTTTGGCTTGGACTATCTCTTGGCTAGGGTTTGGAACATCTGATCAGCCTTTGTTGATGCGCTATCCTTGGGGAAAGGTGCGCTACCCTTTGTATGGCTATCTAGCCTAGGGTTTGCTTCCAGAATGATTCTCTGTCAAGGTTAAGGTGCTCGGAGGGTGGCTTTGGCCTATGGTTGGGTGACAAGGGTATTGTCAATGGTAAAATGAGCACACATCCTTCATATTCTAACAGAACCAACTTCTGTTTGGTACCCGACTTTATGGAGACACAAATCCCAATACAATTTCTACGCAGTCCAAAATGTTTTTAGGTCTGTTGTCAAATATTAATTTTTGGTCCTACTACATCAAGACTGTCATTAGAGGCTACCTCCTTTCTCACCGAGAAAGGAATTTTTGAAACTTTGGAGGATTTCAATTTTCTGAGACTATTTGGTTTCCAGGGGAAACCGTTTTTTCTCCCCTTTTATGTGTCTGATAGACTCCTTGTCATCAAAGTGTGCAGACAGTATAAATAATAGGAACACTTTTTCAATGAAAAAAGAAAGAAACAATTCATACCACTGCCATGGAGGATTGGGGAAATAAATGTCAATCATATTTCGCACTTAGATGAATTTGTTGGTAAATTAGATCAACTTGGTTTAAAGGAAGCTCAATGCATCAAGGGTTTTGACCCAAAAAACTTATTTTCTGCACACATCCCTATTTGGATACTCTTGATAATTTTGTAAGTCTGAACAATTCAAAGAAGGAGGAGAAAACCAAAATCTCCTTGAGGCCTCTATTGAAGAAGATCTAAATGACTTTGAAGAGATGTAAAACACTAATGAGTGCAACAGAAAGAAGGGCAGAGAGGAAACATATAAGAACCCTAATTCACACAATATTTCACAGAGAGGTACTTCTACAAAAACAAAACCTAGAAGTAATGGTCTAGAACCAAGAAGAACATCTGCTGAAAATTCATATTATGGTGGTGATAAAGACCCTACAAAGAAAAATTTGGAAAATCTCATGTTGTACACACTTCCATTAAAACAAAGAGAGAAACAAAAAAACATGACTGGATGTACCTGAAATTGAGGAAATCCCCCGAACCATGGAAGTAGATGAAGTGATAGAAGAACCCAGCTAGTCAAAATAAATATTGATGAAATCTAAAGAAATTGTTGAGGCTCTGGCTTCCCAAGAGATAGATATATTTGAATAAGAGTCTATCACACTTCACCACATAACCTACCATAAGAATTCTAATAAATTGTTAATAGAAAAAGTGAATATTAAAAATAAGAAAGTTGCTTAAAAATGGAAATAAAAAATCGATTTTTAGGGGTTTGCACCCTCAAAAATCGGGAAATTTCACGAGGCAACTAGGGAAGCACTAAAGGAATCTATTTTTGATATTGAGAAAGAAAATTGTTTTTGAAAGGAAAGATAAAGAAATTGGGGAAAGCGCCCCCAGGGTGTAGGGAAATCGGTGATGGAGTGTGTTGTTAAGGCACTGGATTATGTGAAGTCACTAGTTTGTAACCTTGAATTACAATGTGTGTCACGTATGGGGCATCATGGGGGCACTTGGATTTTATAGTGGTAGTAATCGAATAACATGACCCCGTGTCACACAAGTATGTTCCCGACTAGTTGTTGATTCTGTTAGTCACAAAAAAAAAAGAATTGGAGAAAGCTCTAATTCCAAAACCATTATTTGTTGAACCTTTAGCTACAATTTAGCCAATACTTACCCTCAAAGATGTCCTAAAAGAAATTATAAATTGAGGGGTTCATCTAGTTTATTGTTTACTATAGAAAATATGTCAGAGATGGTATCTAGAAGAGAATAGACCTAATCCTTGAAGTATGGGAATTAACATAGTGTCCAACCAACTTCTCAACAAGGATTATACACTTTAGGGAATATCTTCAAAAAGACTTAGAAAATGATGAAGGTTTTTACAAAGAATCCATGGGATTGTTTGTAGCAAAATTTTCAAGCCTAAGCAAAACCCATAGAATATAATAAAACCTTCCCTCCAGTATTTGAATGAAACAAATTAACGCTTGTTGGTTGAAAATGATTAAATTTTTAAGAGAATTGTTGTCTGAGTTGGATGTTGTTAAAATTAAGAGGGGTGACATATTTCTAAAACTTGTTGATCTTACAAAAGAATTAGTTGGCCCTAATTTGTTAATGGATACCATACTTATGTCTAAGAATAAACTATTAGAGGAACTATAAGCATTAAAATTTGCATGGGAAAATTAATTTAGTGACTCGGTTGAATTCTCCGAAGAAGTAGAGAGGTGGATTGTCCAATACATAAACAAAAATGATGACATTGAGGAAATGTTGCACCAATTAAGCATTGATTTAAGAGGATTGGAGGATGAATTGTTGGAAATAAAAAAAGCATGAAATAATGATTTCTTGGATGAGGGAGTATATAGAAGAATGGTTAACAAAAGAATTAGTTAACATAAATGAGACAGATCAACAAGCAAATAAAAATGTTAAAAAATTTACATCGCAGTAAGTCGAGTAGTAACCTTATTCTACCCCTCACCATTTTTCTTCTTCAGTCAATTTTCAGTTTTCCTTTTCTACTCCCAACAAACTATAAAACCTAAGGCTGACCCCTAACTATTTTATTTTGTCTTCCAGGTCTCTCTTTCATTTTATGGTCCGTGGGATCCCCATCCTATTCCTCTTTCAAGGACAAATACAATTTATTTTATTTGTAACCCCATACATTACTTCTTATTTATTTAATACATCTATTGTTTTTTGAGGTTCCTAGAGAACTATTTTGGGACATAAAATTATTGATTTCTCAAGACTTTAATTTTAAGCATGATATTTCAGATGTGTGTCTATCAAAATCTTCTTTGGATATAATATAATGATCATTTATATTTATCTTTTATATTTGGTCCATACTTTCCTTTCCCTTTGCTAAATATTGTGTTCTACTTTGATGAATGTTGTTATGGAAATGTCGTCCTATTTTAATGCATACTCTTTTGGTTCACAAATCTTGTAGCATAGTGTAAGTATTTGTTTTCTATACGATACATGGTCCCTTCTCAAGTATTATTTGCATGTGAATATTTATTTCAAGAATAAGACTGATCCTCTCTGAGGGAGTTTATTTGTTATTGCATGTTATTTGAAATAGAGGAGTACCACTTCTTTAAAATGTAGATGGATTTATCCTCATGATATTGGCTTAAAGAACATAAGATATTCTTTTAGATCAACATTTTTGGAGACCATACTAGGGAACTAAACAAAAGGCTGGTTTTGTAGATAATTTTTTTTAATGACTCTACCTAAACCCAAACAACCCAAAATACAAATTGGAATAAGAGATGAAATAAGTATCTTGTACCAGTAGTATGACCTCACAATAACAAAATCAAGGAGTCATGAAGAACTTGAAATAACTTGGGAAGTTCTTTCCCAAGAGGAAGAAAGAGAAATATCCTTAAGACTAGGAAAACAACCGTAAATATTGGAAAAGCTGGAATCATGGAAGGGTTCATTAACAAGAAGTAAAAGTAAGAATCTTGTGATTCACAAAGTTGACCAAAGTTCAATATCTGAAATAATTGATATAGTAATCATGGGTGACTGATAATAACAAAGAATAGAAATATCTAATGAATAAAGAGAAAGAAATGACAGAAAAAGAAACCCAAGAAGAAGAGTTAGATCTATCCCACTCAATTTACATGAAGAACACCATACATTACCAACCTTGCATCAAACATTTTTACCTTTCTTTTCAGGTGATGGGATTATGGATCCAAAAAGACACATGGATAAGTTTCTAAGTGTTTTTAATATTCATTTGATTGAACATGATGATGTAATGGTTAGAGTCTTTCTACAAACTTTGATAGGTCCATCCTATGAATGGTATTTTCCCCTCCCAGTTCAATCAATTGGTTCATTTGATGATTTATAAAATATGTTCATGACTAGGTATGCATAGCCTATTGCATATCATACCTTGCTTACTCAATTTACCCAAATCCATCTCCAAAAGAGGGAATGAATCAAGGATTTTAATTTGCGATTCTTAAGACCTTGAACCAAATCCCATAAGGGTAACACCCAAATGATCCTGCCATATTCGAATGTTATAATAATGATATGCCTTAAAATGTGAATTATGCAATAAGAGATTCACAAATATATAACTTGAATAAGGAAATCCAGAAGGAAACATAAATGGAAGAATACATGTTAGAGACTAATGCTGATCCTAGGATTATTCTTGGAAAAGTGCAAAGACAAATGACCAGTCTATCAATATCACCTCAAGGACAATCCACTTCTAGAAGTTTTGAAAAACGAGAAATTGGTGGAGGGATTATCCAAGGCATTCTCCCTAATGTGATAAATGATCCCGGATTTTTCCAAGAAACAAGACAAAATATAGAGATTTCTCAAATGAGCAGAATAATTAGACAAATGCAAAATGAAATAACTAGTCTCAAGAGAAGTCACTCCACTAAAACCGAATATAAGAGCTCCATTACCTGATCAAAGAGACATCAATGATAGAATTGAAGAGAATAGACCAAAAGCACCCATATTTCCATATTCAAATGTTGTTGTACTAGAAAAACTTGTAGAATACGATTTTTTTTTAAAACTTTGATCAAGAAACAAGTATTAATCAATATGAAGTTTTGAAATCAATCCAAATGGAAGAAGGTTCATCATATTTTTATATTCTTGATGAAAAAGAGGATCCATAGTATTCACAAGATAATATTGTTCAGAACATAACACAAGTAAATAAATCAAGACAAGGGAACATCCTGAAAAACAAAAAAACAAAAAAACAAAATCTAACACTCCAGAGCCAACACAACAACAATCAATTGTTAATCAGAAAAAAGACTCCATTACAAATGAATTATAATATGGTTGATGAGTTAGCTAAGCTTAGAATTAGTTTACCATTCATGGAGGTAGTCAAGATACCTCAACAAGGGGAGAATATTTTGAAGATATTGGATGATACAAATTCAAGAATAGAGGTCAATACAACAACAAAATATCACATCAATAAGGCCAAGAGGCAATGTTCCACCATTTTATATATCTTTAGAAAATCATGATTTTACATTACATGATTGTTTTGTGGATAGTGGAGCCACTAACAATATCATGCCACTATCAATGATGGAATCCCTTGGAATGGAATGTACAAGATACTATGAAACCAATGAAAGGATGTATGCCATTGATTCAATAAAAGTTCCAGCTTATGGAGAAATTAAATATTTGTACGCATGGATAAGTGCAACACCTCATATTACAACAATTTTTACTATCATAGTAGTTGATTTACCTCCAACATATGGTGTTGTCTTGGGAAGAGACCGATGTTCATTAATCAAAGGATATATAATGAATGATGAAAGTTTCATTATGCTTCCAAATAAAGATGGAACAATGATCAAAGTTCCTCAAGAAAACATAAATCCATTATCATTTAAGAAGAAGGAAACTGAAATGACACAAAACTATGTAGATGTTGGAATTGGAAATTATGTTGTTTTCAACATAGAAAAATTAAATCCACCTAAGCAAGATGAAGAAAGTTATTTCTAATGTTTTTTGAAAACGTCATTTGATGGTGCTTATTCTAAGTCTGGAACATGATTTGGTATTATTTTCAATTGTCCACAATCTATTATCTATGGACATGCAATCATATTAGAATTCCCTTGTACCAACAATGAAGCAGAATATGAAACATTGATCTAAGGATTGATTTTTTCCATTCAAATGAAAGTACAAAATCTGCTGGTGACTGGTGATTCAAAGTTGGTTATCAATTAGATTAAGAAAAAATACATAATCAAGAAAGAAATATTGAAACATTATGCAATGAGAGTATGAGAAATTATAGATTAATTTAATTATTTTAATATTTCATTTGTTCCTCGAGAAAAGAACCAAAAAGTTGATTCATTAGCAATAATTGCATCTCTCTTCAATTCAAATGATTCTCATAATCATAATACTTTTCATGTCAAGACAATTTTTAGGCCTTCAATACCTGATAATCAAGGGTACTGATTTTTTTTTTTGAAAATGATGAACACATTGCAAGCTTCCTTACAGACCATGATTCAAAATTATCAGATGATTTAGAAGAAAGCTAAGATTCTCATAATGAAATTCCTAGTCAGAGTATTGTACTCTCTCACAAGAATTATGTCAGTTTGGAATCTCTTTTTACAAGAGATGATCAAACAAAAATATTGGATCCAAAATAAGAACCATCTTTTAGGAAGGTTCAAGACACATAGAGAATCAATATTGGTAGATCTTGTTCTCCAAAATACATAAATCTTGGTACTAGTTGTGCCACTAAAGAAATAGAGAAATATACCTTGCTATTCAAAGAATTATAGATTTTTTTTTTTGGAGCTATGATGATTTAAAGGAATATGAAAAATATATCTTCCAACATGTTATACCACTCAAAGAGGGATCAAAACATTAAAAAAAAATGAGAATGATAAATCCCAAATTGAAGCCCTCAATAAAGATGGAATTAGAAAAACCAAAAACAATTGGCATAATTTTTTCAATCAGACATTCAAAATGGCTTTCAAATCATGTGGTAGTAAGAAAAACGAATGGATAAATCCGCCTTTGTTTTGATTTTAGAGATATCAATCGAGGGAGTATTAAAGACAATTACCCACTCCCAAATATGGAGATGTTATTGCAACAAGTCAATGGTTGTTCATTGATGTCTATGTTGGATGGATTCTCTGGATATAATCAAGCCCTCATGGTTCATGAAGATAGACCAAAGACTGCTTTCATTACAACATGGGGGATGCATGCTTATGTTTGTATGCCATTTGGACCATGCTTTTAAGGATTTAACTAGAAAATTTATGGAAGACTACCAACATGATTTGTCAGTTCATTCAAAGCTAAGGGGAATCCATCTCAAACATCTCAGACAAGCCTTTGAGAGATGCTGAATGTATGGAACATCTTTGAATCCAAAGAAGTGCATGTTTTACATACCAAAAGGAAAACTCTTAGGTCATGTTGTGAGAATAAAATGGAATAAACATTGATCCAAAAAGAGTTAAAGAAATAAATGACTTAAATCCACATACAACAAGAAAAGGAGTAAAATCTTTCTTTGGGAAAATAAAATTTGTTCGAAATTTTGTTCCAAATTATGTGACAATTGTCAAGCCAATAAATAAATTGTTGAAGAAGGATAAAAAATTTGAATGGACACCAGTGTTGGCAAATATTGAACAAGCAACGAATGCGTGTTGATGATTGTTGTCTTTGATGGCAACAACAGAAATGGCAGGATATGCAGAATTTGGGGATTTGGACGTAAAAGCACAGGAGGAACAACATTGAAGAAAACATGCGC
>SNQJ01S0045041.1:0-13824 GCA_010110895.2 Picea sitchensis
CTATTGGGTTGAGATAGTGATGACATGCTCGGATTGATAGTGTTCAAGGTAGATTTACATGACCCAAGGTCATCTCTTGCTTCGTGGGATGAAGACAAAGACAACCCATGTAAATGGCTAGGCGTGAAATGAAATCACAAAGTAGGAATAGTTAGAGAAGTTATGCTTAACAATCTCTTTATCGGGAAAGATAAACAAAGGCCTCACAAGGCTCAAGTTTCATCTCATATTGTCTCTGATGTATAGCAATTTCTACAACAAGTATAGATATAGTGTAGATTTCAAACTTTAGAATATGGTTTCAAGAATGGGGAGTCTCTTCAAACCTTATTTTGTTTATGCCTCTATAAATCCTCCAGAAAAGAAATAGATCGACGATCTTGATATTCAAAATAAAGAAGCAAGTGACTTGTTCTCTAGTGGTTGTCACATTGACTGAAAAACTGATACCTCTAATGTCAATGTGAGAAATTTTGATCATTTCAGTATTACACTAGTTTAAACTTTATACTGTTGTGATTTTGTTTTCCTTCTCTAGGTACCAACTTCAATCAGACAAGGGTCACTATTATGAAGTTACAAATATGCTCTTCTAACAATGAAAGAATTGACAAGTCATGCCTATATTTCATGTATAGATATTTAAATGGAATGGAATCAATATCTTCCCTTGATCTTTCTAAGTTGGATTTTGGCATCCTTCATTTTCAAAAGAAAAAAAGAACATAAATGTAGTAATGAAATGGAACATCATTTTCCCGGGTTTGATATTTTCATAATTTAACAAAATTAAATTAGTAGTTGTATCTAAGGCTTATGAGTTATCTCCTCATCTATAATGCCACATCCAGTCATTGCAAAGTTGGATTATACAGTTTCAACACTTTGAATTGCAAGGTCTATGGTTCCCACAATTTTTTCAATTGTCCAACCTGTTGGTTAAGTCGTATATAGACAATTTTGGTCTGCAATCAACTTCTGCTACTCCGTAGCCAAATCTGGCACCCTCAATCTTGAAAAGAAATAATCTGCATTACATAGGCACAACTAAGGTAGTTTAATATTCACTTGTTCTAGAGTTTACCATTTTCTTTGATATGGAATTTTCCAGCCTTAGCTACTCAAAATAAAGGGATTTTTTTCTGAACAAGTCTACTTGGTCAGAGTGGACACAATTTGATCGTAGGTAAGTGGTGCATCGTACTTTGGATCTAAATCAATCAGCCATTGCAAAGAGTCATGTGCTTGCTCAAACAAACGTGGGACATAAGGCTTGACCAATTCAACATTGGAAACTAAATGTAAACCGAGGTATGAAGGAATATCGAGCATAAATGAATTGTCCCCAACATACCATATGAACTATATCCGAGCGGTCTTAATTTTTGATGTGGGTAATGCAGACGTCTCTTATTGAACGTGTGGATCCTGATATGAATCATGGCACTCCTTATACTTGTCTTGGGATTGGGAGAGGATCTCCACTTATCAATGAAACTCTATATTTGTTCAATAAAACTCACTAACTTGTCCCACCCATTGAGTGCTTATAGCATAGATAATTTTGCAGAGTGGTGTATACAATATCCAAGAGAGATACTGGTCTAGAGCCAAGGCAATATTTGAAAGGCACGTGTCCAATAGCGTGGCACCTAATTGTAACTATGTCGGATAAATTCGAAGATTTCAATCGATGTATTATGTCAGCAATGGTTGTACTTTTACAAAAGCTGTACCATTGGATATACAACTTCTATCTACCCATCATTTTGCAAATTAAACAAGACTGAGTGCTAGAGCTTCATAACCAACATAACTGATTAGGGGATTCTGAAAATTGATGATGAACTTGGTGGCAATTTGTTGAAATTACAAGTTTTAATAGCTGAAATGGGAGAATGGGGTTTACTAATCCATTTGCAGTGTCATAATTTGTGAAATTACAAAATTTCATTGTCAAAATCACGATTTCCATTGCCAGATTTGTGCCCCTTGATGAGCCTTTTCCGCAGTCACACTACAAGATACTAACTCCAATTCTTCCTGATGGGAATGAAGCTTTGTGAACTCTTCTAATCCTCTTGTTGAAGAGACTTAGAAAAGTAACCCCTTTCCAAAGAAGGATGAGGGTGGGTGGTCAAAGATTCAGAGAGGAAGTGCAACAACAAGTGCAATCTCCATTGCCATATTCTGTCAAATAACGTGCCATAGAGGGAAGTTTGCTCCAAGATTAACTTTCTCCACAATACAGGGGTCTCCCCCTCCTAACTACTTAGTTAGCAAACCTTTCGAATCATTTCCCCCTTAATGGGGGTGGGGGTATAAGAGATTTGACAATGATTGCTTGCCTAAGATTGCCTTGTTGGCAAGCCAACCTGCCATCTTGTTCTAGGATCTTCTAATATGTTGGAAGTTGCATTCTTCAAAACATACCAAAACCTGCTTCGACCACCTGCTCTCGTTAATCACATCCTAGGGTTCTTCCCATTCATAAGGTCAACGACCACCTATGAATTGGCTCCAAAGATGGTTTCTTTGAATCCAAGCATGAGATCATATGTGTTTCCCAAAGCCAAGACTTCAATTTCTGCCTAGTCTTTCAATCTAAAAAACTAAGAGGCATAGCTAAGAAGTTTTGGTTGTGATCTCTTAAAAGACCTCCTTCCCCTTCCATCCTTGGATTTCCTTTAGATGATCCATCGAAATTAAACTGTACTCATTCTATTGGCACTTTGCATTGTTCCCATTCTTGAGCTTGGATATCTATGGCTATCCCTTAATGTAGGGGATTTTAGTTTAATAAATGGGATGCTAGATCAACATTATATGAAATGGTTTTAACTTTTTTTTTGTTTGTCTTAATTGGATTATCATCTCCATGAAATGGGGTTATGCTAGCATTTATAGGGTTGCACCCATGTGAAAATAGTCTTCGTGGGATTTTCACTTGATAGACCCATTTTGATCGGGATTTATTAGAGAATGAAATGAAAGAAGAAAACAACAAAGAACACTCACACAAATATATCACAAAAAACATGACATTACAACTAAATTCAAATTCAACTAATGAATGAACAATATAAAAGTCTGTAAAATGCAGAGTTACATAACTAGCTAGAATGGTGGTAGCTTATCTATGAGAAGAGATGTGTCAACTACGCTCATTTTTAAGTTTCCCACTATAAATAGGACAAGGAGCCTTTTTACGAAAATCCCTAAGAGGTAGAAACCCTAAACATCAAAATCCTAACCATTGGAGATGAAGCGATAAAAGGGTTGTGGGTCCCTAGGTGTTTAGTTGATACATCAACTTTTCAGGGGTGCAAATTTTACATACAATCTCCATTTGGGGCCCATGATATCATGTTAGAAGGATCTAATTGAGAACTACATTTGGAAGAAGTTCCACACTTTCCTACTTTCAAGCATGGGCCCTAGATGAACATGGCCAAAAAAACATTATTTAGGGCCTCAAAACAACCCTAGAAGTTTAGGACAAAAAAAACCATGGAAAACTGCCAAGCGAGAGAACTATTGTGAGTAAGTGGAAGAGGTAGGTGGCCATCGATATTCACCTATATTAGTCCCCCCCCCTTAGGAATAAATGGTCTCCATTACGTCAAGGTCCCTCATCAGATGGGGGAACTTTTGCTGAATCTAACTCTTGGTGAGCCACTTTCCTTGGTGGAAAAGTTGCCCTGCTTTGACAACCCGATAGAGTTGTATTTTATGTTGGCGTCTTCTCTTCATCTGTGTGTCTAGAATATGATCAATTGTGGCCTACTCAAAGTAATCAGGGTTGAACTCTATATATTCCAAGAGCTCAACTACATTTGATGTGTCCAATAGGGATGGAAAATACAATCGAATGAGTTCCACATTGAAGACTGGGTGCAAGCCAAGGAAGGGGAGAATACTTAATTCAAAAGAATTGTCACCCATGGCCTTGGTGATGGTGTAAGGCTCATAGAAAAGTGGTCGAAGATTGCGATGGGGTACTATGAGGTGATCTTTCTACAAATGCAACCAAACTTTGTCGCCCATCTGAAACTTGTGTAGAACCTGATGTTGATCATGTTACTGCTTGTACTTGGCATTGGATTTATGAAAAATATCATGGACCTACTTATGGATGTGCTGGATCCATTAAAAAAATTTGGTTTCCTTATTAGCCTCAGTTTGAGCATGTGCATATTCTTCCTGTGTGGATGTAATGAGTAGAGCTACATCAAGTGGGGCCAATGGTTAAAACCCCAAGCACACTTGAAAATGGATATGGCTAGTAGAGATATGAAGGGCTCTATTGTAGCTATGTTGAACATAAGGAAAGATTTCATCCCATGTGCGTGGATATTTGGAGTTGTACATTCTCAGAAGATGCACAATCAGTTCGTTGACCACCTCTGTTTGTCCATCAATTTGGGGGTGGAAAGAAGTGGATTTTGCAATTTTGGTGTCCATGCTGACCATAGGTTGGACCATAATGTACTCAATAGCTTCTTGTCGTTGTAGGGTCCCTGGTTTGACATGTTTGGCATAGTCTACAAGATCTTGTTTTGACCATTTACCTTGCCATTTACCCACCTTATTACTTCACAATGACATCCATTTTACCATTTTGTCTTTAAAGTGCATTTCGACTCAAAGGTACTTATTCTAGCCTAAGTATTGCATTTTTCTTGTTTTAATGAATGAGATATATTTAATTGTTCAAGTTGACGAGGTTACTAGAATGTTCCTGTAGCATGTTGAACATGATCTTGTAATTGCCTTCACAATTATGATACTTGCTAAACTTCTAGTTGATTCGAGGACGTGGGTTTTGTTGAAGAACACATACATATGGATATTAGTTGTCTAAATCGGCCAAAGCTTCAGCGATGAAAACATTGATTGTGGTCAAACCTTCAAGCGACCAAATATTGCAGTATGCGAGTATATCCCGATTTCATGCCTTCAAAGATGACCAAATATTTAATTTTGTTTGTTCATTGATTTGTTCGAATATGATATTGTAACTTCTTGGTTATCTTTAGTAGATTTGGCATGGGATTGGATGCCCAGAATTACTTGTTCTTATTAAAATGTAATTATATAAGTACTGAAGGCATTTGTTCCTACGAGGGAGTTGGATAGAAAACAATAGAAGGGAAGGAGATTGAGACTCTATTTCAATTTTTGTACTTTGTTTTTAATGAAATATATGGCAATTCTATGCTCGTTTATTTTCTGAATATCTGAGCTTGTAGGTACGTACTGGGTGTACTTGTGAGTGAAGGAAGGGTCCCTTTCATCCCAAAAGTAGCGCCCTAGTTTAGGTTTACTTGTGCATTAGAATAACATGATTTTATTTTCTTACATAGTTTTGCAGTTTCAATTATTCAATTCATGCAGCAGGTGTGACATGATTTTGTAGTGAATGTTAATTAATTGATGCTGCAGTTTATTCATGCTGTGTGGTTCAAATTAATTCTTTCTAGAACATGATTCTCATGCTTACTTGTATGTCAATGTGAATGTTGATTCTCTAAACAAGGAGTTGTCAGAGCTGCAATCTATGCACACACTTGTCACTAATTTGTCATTGGTTGGAAAATGGTCATGATAGAACCCTTGCCTACATTTATTAGTTTCTTGTTTTGATTCTTTATATATCTGAATGAAGGTTGTCAATCTAACTTATGAAGTGAATTAAACATATTACTATTGAATACAAAAGTTTGTATTCAACCTGCAATTCTACCTTAGAATATGCACTATTAGATGAACAATCATTTTTTGAGAATTGTGTTTTGTAGAATGGTGTGTTAGTTGAAAATTCTTGAACACTTTGATATTAGTTCTGCATATACTATGTCTAGAACTTTGTAAGTTTACGAACTTGGATTGATGACAAAATGTAACGAAATTATTATCATATAATTAGATTGACATTTTTTGCGCCATTATCAGGGAAGTGTTGAAGGAATTAATCTTGAAGTTAGTGTGAAATTGTTTTTCTTTTATTTTTTGCAGAACCAACATTTTCGACTTGGAAGGTGAAAGCAATAAGAAGAGAGGTGAAAGCCTACACAATTGCTTTGGCAAGTCTCCACAGACCGTTGTCATGTTGGGATTATTTTAGTGATTTTAATTTTTAGAATGATAAATACTGTATGAATAAGGCTAAGGGTAATAGGGATAAAAATCCTCAAAAGAAAGAAAATCATGTCGCCCCATCTAGTGGTGCTGCAAGTGCCATCCATTCTACTATCCCCCTGGTAGGAAAATTTGGAGGAGGAACTTCAGGGGTAATAACCGAGGGACCTAAGAAAGCTTCTATACTTAATCTAGTCGAAGAAGAGACCCCCACATTAGAAGCAATGCTTACTCCTACTATTGCAGGGAAACCTGATATAGAATTCCAGACCAATTCGGTTCAAGACCCATAAATCTTGGCAGCAACCTCTGAAGCATTTGTCGTACAAGAGAAACCTCTTATTTTATGGTACAAAATGGAAGATGAAGAAGTAACAAGAACTAACCATGAGGAGACAATTACTTTTGAGTTTCCTATCAGAGATCCTGGTGGAGTAGCATAGATGAAGAACATTCCCCCATTTTCTCTACCAAATTTCCATGGTTTGGCCAATGAAGACCCCGATGCATTCTTATTTGATTTTGATGTGCTTTGTAGGAGTTATGATTATTCTACTAAGCCCATAAAATGAAATTGTTCCTTGCCACCTTGAAAGGTGCATCCCTTTGATGGTTCATGGGCCTCGGTGGGGATAGCATTCGAATTTGGCATGAGATGAAGAAAGTGTTTTTGAAAAAATATCAGGACTACTGCAAGGCTAGAGAAATTATAGAAGAAATATTCAAGATGATGCAGAAAGATGATGAAATTTTGGAGGACTGCGTAGAGAGATTTCGGTATAACCTTCAAAGATCAAAACAAAGTCAGCTAAGTAAGGAAACAATGAGAACAATCCTACTAAGAGGAACATGAGATGAGTGCTTAGAAGTTCTAAATATGATGGGATCAAGAGATGTGTCCCAATTGCCATATGATGAGGTATGTGAATTATGAAAACAATACTCAAGGGAGAACTCAAAGACTGGTAGAAGTTCCAGAGATGTCACCTCCATATTTACAAAATATGTTTCAAGAACATGAGTCATGAGGGATGAAATTGGTAACATGTTTGAAAATTTTAAAACTGATATTATCAGCTCTTTGAGTTCACAATTGGATGTTTTGCAGGTTAAGGAGTGAGAAAAATATTTATCTATATTATGTCTTAAATGTCGAAAGAAGCACCCTTTGAGGGAATGCCCTCTGAACAACATTGAAATTTGTGGTATCTGTGAAGAATCCCATGCCACCAATGAATGCCCTTCCTTACCATGAATTAATGCAGTATATCGAGGGGAGAAAGAAGCCTCAAGTTCACTTTATGCAATGGCACCACAAAAACCATGGAAACCCAGAATTTCAAGTATGGTTCAAAACTCTGCATCTCAATTTCCTTATTCTCATAATCATATGTGTAACATTCCTATGCCATGAGAACCTTGGCCACCTTAGCCTAGTCCACAATAGATCTAGAAACAAGGTTGGGGTGGTTCATCCCATGATGTCATGACTACTTTCCCTTATCTTGCACTACCACCATACACAACATACCTCCCACAAGCTCCTCAACAACAAATCAATCAGCCTCCACAACTTCAATTACCTGCTCCTTAAAACCCTCCACGACCAACCCAAATTCCTGCCCAGCCCATTATGAATCCTAATAATAATAAGCTAGCTCAAGCCGTTTATGGAACTGATCTGCAAACCTTTTCTACGTATTCCATCACACTTGTACCACTACATTAAATTTACTTGAGGTATGGGAAGGCTCTTAATCCAAAATCCTTAGTGATTGTCCAAGAAAATGAAGAGGAGGAAGCTCCTATCGAGTATGAAATTGATAAATTTAAGCCTCCATATCAATCTTAGATTCAATCTCAGAGTTAGTCTCAACTTCAAACAACCCCACAACCTGGTTCTCAGAAGGAAGAACTATTACAATCTGATCAACCTCCTTTTCCAGAGAAGCTGGCACTGGAAAAACCAATTATGCCTTTTGAGTTTGATTTGGTGTCAAAACTGATCTGTCTTAAAATACCCCTGCTACAAGCAATAAAGGACATACCCATTTATACTAAAACAATTAGGGACTTGTGCATTAAAAATCCAGGTAGACGAAAAAAGGCCCCCCCAACCATCCAAGTTATAGGAAAATTGGAAAGTCTCATGTCCATTGGAGTCACTACAGAAAAGTACATGGACCCTGGGAATCTTGTAGCCATAGTTCTTATCAATAAGATTCCCATTGAAAATACCCTAATCGACTTGGGTGCAACCATAAATGTAATAACATTAGAAACAATAATTCAATTGAGACTTCATAATCTCCTCCCTACACCCACTGTGTTTGAATTGGTTGATCGATCTAAACTTAAGCCATAGGGTATTTTAGAGGATGTGATTGTCTCACTGGACTCGTGGGAGTACCCAACATATTTCTATGTCATATAAACTAAATGTAATATGGGTGGGAACCCATTAATTCTCAGAAGAGCATGGATGGCCACAACTAACGCTTTCATCGGTTGTAGGTTTGGGAATATGACAATTACACATGGCACTAAGACCAAACAAATTACCCTTTACCCCTCAACTAGACCAACAACTGAACTTGAGTGTACTCGATGGCTTGATGAAGACTATTATCCCCATTTTGTGGGATAACTAAGGAGATGATGTCTTGAGGCCCTCATGTTGCATATATGGAGTGTTGAGAGACCACATGGCTAGCAATGTCCACTTGCACATATGGAAGCTCGCTCTATCACCATAGTTTGGATCCATTGTGAGTGCATCCACCACATCAGCTAGCTTCTGGATGACACATGGGTCTTGCTCCATGCGGTACAAGTTAGATAATCACCCTAATATTTGAGGCATTTAAACACGATGTATTTAAGATGCTTTTGATTATAGAACGTCTGCTTGGACATTTTGCTTTTGATCTTGTTTCACCTTGGTGAGTGTCATAGATTTCCTAGTAAGTGGCCAACTTTTAGGGAAGGGTTGCAACTAGGAGTCCCTTGAGAGGTTATCGTACCTTTCCAGAACATACTTAACACTTTCCGCTCATTACACTCCCATCATACTTCCCTCTTCTAGGCCCTTTGACTTTAGTAACCCAAGGAGGGCATGTACCTCATTTCATGGGAAGAAGGGGTTGAAGGCCCAGGGGGATGGTTTCTGGAAAAAGATCAGAGCCTAAAATATAAACCTTCTAGATGCTCGCCTAGACAGGTCTTGAGAACGATGAGTTTCTTCTCTTAAAATAATTGAAGACCTGTGTTAGCACTAGGAATCACCCTTAGACTGTAATGAGGATAAGTTCAGTACCCATCACTTTATATAGTAAATGTAAATGAGTTTTAAGGGGTTCAAATGGATAAGACTCGAGATAATAACGTTCCAACTCAAAAAATCTGGGTTGGCATGCACAAGCAATTGAGGTCTTGTATCAACTTCAATCAGTAAGTTGGAGTAAAAGTGAATACGAGGAAGACTTTGGTGAGAAAGTGTAGAGGTATTCTATGGACGTCAAGTCTTCTAGTAGCCTAAGGAGGAAAAAACTCAAACACAAGATTCTCTTGAATTCAAATTTTCAAAGAAACTGAAAGACATTATAACAACACTATAATCAAACATTCATCATAATACAGTTACAACAATCCATGTGAATCAGTGAATCATGAACTCTCTCAGTATCAGAGGCAAATAAGATGGAAGAATAAATATGACTTAGATTAATCAAGAAGTCTCAAATCAAGTTACATAACCAGAGAACCAATGTTCTTCATCAAAATATTACAATAAGGGAGCATAGCTCAACCATCGACCATAAAAAAATACTAAAACTACCTATATATACTCAGAAATGCTACAACCACTAGGAGTGTGATCGGACCACTGCATTAACGCTTTCAGTCGGTGCCTTCTTTGTCAGATTGTGCAGGCCTCCTCATGTCAGATGCGAGCCAGGCACAATTATGTGCTTTACAGGAAAATTTGTCCATAAGGAAGCTTCAAATTGACAGTATGCCTTTACGGCCGCTCTCTGCATGTTTCCATTTATGGGATGAGACGAGGTCTCAATTGTCGCCCCCATCTTCAATAACTACCTTCATCGGGATTAGGATGAGGCATGACATCCATGAATGTTTCAGGCGGTGCCCACGACTTCTTCGAGTCAATCCCGATGCCTCGAGGCCAAACATATTTTCTTATGTGACCAAATACGGGCGCTTTCGGCCTTTGGCGCAACTCGTCTCTATCGCTCCATCTTCAATGTGACCTAGGGCCATGACCCTACCCAATTGCGCGATTGCGGGCACTACGAAGGGTGGTATGAAAGAAAACCGCTTTTGTCCCCGCAATTCACTATGAACCGCCACACGTCCCTTTCTAAAAACCACGGTTTTGATTGCGGCCCACCCCTAAGATTTTAAAACGTGCGCACCTTCTGACCTCACAATGGAGCGCAACCATTGATCTTGTGATATGAGATGAGGCTTCCTAATCAACAAATCAGCTCTGGCACCTTTTAGATTGATGGATAAGATCTTCCCTTTTCAAATCGACGACCGAGATCTGCTTCGGGCTTTCGAGCTCCGAGAAAATCAAAACTCAAATCTCGCTTACCTTCTGTGCTTTTACCATAGCTATGGATCTAATGACATGTGGCTCTCGCTGATCAACAACTCAGATTCACTTCGGCCCTTCGAGACTTTGCAATGTTTAACTCCCACAATTCTTCGGAGCGCCGAACTTCGAAGCGAGGGACCTGCCTCCACGCGTCCTCATCTTTTAATGGCTCAGATTATTTTGAGAGTTCGGGCTTTAGAACTTCAGGAATTACACACACTTCTCACTTCGAAACTCCCGAAGCTTATTTCCTCGAACAACTTGGACGACCTGCTGCCCTTGACAACTATATGTGATAACATTTGGCTCCTCAGGGGATGGCATGCTCCCTGCGAGCTGCCAAGAACAAGTAGTTCCAGTTGCCTTCTGCATTGGGCTATGGAGTCATGATAAAAAAACATCCTACTGAAGAAAACATGCCGACAAGTACACTATTCTAAAAATTAAAGCAAACACACCTGCTCCCGAGGGAGATTATTTATGTACAAAACCTAAGCTAACTGACTTTTACAAAATGCTAGGTGAAAGCAAACTTCCACAACCATTCAAATTGTTTGATAACTGAATCCTTTGCTTCACTACGAATGATCCATAAAAGACAAGGAAAGCATGACAACTGACTAATTTCATTCTTATGATCACCCATATTACCTTCAAATGCTGATAAAAAGATCAACCCTGCATGCTCCAAAGCATTTGAAAAGTGTAACTTTATGTACTCATCGATAGGGTCATGAAACTGAAGGCAACACATGATTATTATGAAAGGTTACCTTCACTATTTTAAAGCTGTTGATAGCTGGCTTGAGGTCCTCTATAGGCACACTTGATTGAATGACAACCACATGCATCTGTGGGTCAAAAAGCTTCTTGTTGTGAACTGTAGGTACAGGTGGAAGAAGGCTGGACGTAGGAGGTTGTTGATCCACTGATGACTGCTAGTTTACTTCTGGCTGTGTATAAACAATCTCTTCACGTGCCTCAACTAGGGGCTGCTCCTGGTCAAACTCTCAGGTTGTGTCTTCTGTGACAAGGCCAACTTCTGCATCATCCTTACTTTCTTCATAGTGATCAAATATAAGATAAGATTGTTGCTCATCATCACTAGAATATCCATAAAAAATGGGCTTCCTTTCATGTCTATGATCAACCTTTTAAACAATAATTTCATCAAGAATATAACTGTTAAAAATATCCATTTCAGGAACGGTAGTAACTGCTGCTTCTAGCTGTTCATACACATGATTTTCATCAAGACAGGGCTGCTCATGGATACCTGCGTCGTAGACAAAATTATCCACAATCTTTTCTTCATAAGGATATCAGGTAAAAAATGCCGTATGTTTAGAGTTGAGATGATACCGACTTTGAATCCTGCCACAAGCTTAGAGGTTCTCTTCTACTTCCTCAACATCCATGAATAACTGTGATAAAGATGTAGATTTCCTTTCTCTCAAGAGAAGGACAATCTCTAAATGTTGATCCATGACATAGTACACCATGGCAACAGTCTTTGCGGGTCTGATCTCTACAGACATACTATGATAAACACTGTAAAACCTCCCGTTGAAGACAACCAAGGCTTCCTCTTCCCCTCTCTTCAAGGAATTAAAGTCATCCAAGTACTGATCAAGGGACTTGTTCTCACCCCACCACTTTAAAAATGAATTGTATAGCTCAACCCAAGAACCAATGGAGTCTGCTCCCAAACCCTTAAACCATACAACAACATCTCTTAACAAGGATTTGGAAAACAACCTCATGGTAACATTCTCATGAACTATCTCAAACTGATCAATAAAATTCTCGAAAGCCTCCACATGCCTCTCAGCTGTAACATGATCCTCTCCAGAAAAATGAGGAAAGTACTTAAAGAAATCAAGAGGATAAGGATGAAGATGATATGGAATCTTTAAACGTTTAAACAACTTGTCTCTGATTCTAGTTTGAAAACTAGTGGGCTGAATATGAGGCTTAACACACTGATGGCAAGGCTCAACAGTAACAACATGATGTGATGAGATTTGAGGAGACTGTGGATCAGTTTCAACCTCCCCAGGGCTGCAAGGGTGATTAAGTTCAGGAGGGGTTTCAATATGAATCTTATCTTTATGAGTAGGCTGAGTTGAGGATATAATATCAACATCTACAACACATGCAGAAATCAGGTCTTCTTCTTCCAAGGATGGATATATAAAGGAAGGCTGGTGATCAACCAAATAAACAAAGAAAAATATGATCCTCTTTATATGTGAAGGGAAAAACAAAAATGAGCTGATAAAGAACAACACAAGTTCATGAAGAAAGCTCATAAGATGATACCTAGTCATTCCCTTCATCTTTCTGTCAATAGGATCCTCCCCACTGGAGTCTCTGATGTGGAGTCGCTAGGTAGATGATTACAGGCAATTTCTATATCCCTCTCTTGTCTACCATCAAGAGTTGGATCTATGTCGTTCTTCCCAGGGAGCTCTTCAATCTGCTCAAATCCGTCCCCGCCAACGACGCCATTTATGTTAGCACTAGGAATCACCCTCAGACTATAATGAGGATAAGACCAGTAACCATAAGTTTATACAGTAAATGTAAATGAGTTTTAAGGAGGTCAAATGGATAAGACTTGAGATAATAACGTTCCAACTCAGAAAATCTGGGTTGGCATGCACAAGAAATTGAGGTCTTGTATCAACTTCAGTTAGTAAGTTGGAGTAAAGGTGAATAGGAGGAAGAATTTGGTGAGAAAGTGTAGAGGTTTTCTATGGACATCAGGTCTTCCAGTAGCTTAAGAAGGAAAAAACTCAAACACAAGATTCTCTTGAATTCAAATTTTCAAGGAAACTAAAAGACATTATAACAACACTATAATAAAAAATTCATCATAATACAGTTACAACAATCCATGTGAATCAGTGAATCATGAACTCTCTCAGTATCAGAGGCAAATAAGATGGAAGAAGAAGGATGACTTAGATTAATCAAGAAGTCTCAAATCAAGTTACATAACCAAAGAACCAATGTTCTTCATCAAAATATTACAATAAGGGAGCCTAGCTCAACCATCA
>SNQJ01S0045041.1:13870-49501 GCA_010110895.2 Picea sitchensis
CTAGCACCCACTAGAATGAATCACCAACTCCCTGAGTGTTCCAACACCAACTGGATGGAAGCACCAACTTCTAGTCACACAGGAACCAACCTGTATAACATAGAACAATAGTTCTCCCTTGCACCATCCTGCCACCCTGGTTTTTCTGGCTGCAACCAGATGGAAGCTACAACTCCCTGTGTTCAAGCACCCACTTGAAACTCTGAGGACAACAATCCACCCGAGCACCTCCCAACCACCCTAAAATATTAATCTTTTCCTTTTACAACTTATCACAATGATACAACATTTATCTATGGCTTACTAGTCACATCACTGCTCTGCTCTGCCTGCATCAATGTCTCTCTGCTCACATCTTTTGAGATTTCTGATCTTCTGCTCTGTCTTTGCATGCACACCTCGACTTTCTCTTCTTCTCTCAAATATGCATCTCTGTTCCTCGCTTCTTCTGCGCTTCAGCTCCTGCACATCATGCTTCTACACGCATGCATCACACACAATCACAGCCTGCATCTCCTCTCTGTTCTCGTTTTTATATTCTCTATGCACCTTCTGCATCCCTCATGCGCAATGCCTATGCATGCTCTTTATAGTTACACTATTTTTCCCCAACAGGTTGTTCACTGCAGCTCTATCTCACACTCACATAGCTCCACCACAGAATCATATACCTTCATAGTTCTACATACCTTTCTCACATCCAGTCATCTCATGATCATCATTGCAACACTTCATCTTCTCTGGAAGTTCTGTTGCCTGTGAGTTCATCATCAGTGGCCGTTATGCTGAGATTCCTTAGCCTCTCTGGAAGTCGAGACTCTTCGTCTTCTCTGTCATTACCGAATCTCTTCATCATCACTGGACATTATCCTGAGATTCCTTGGCTTATCTGGTAGTCGAGACTCTTCATCTTCTCTGTCGATCACCCTGAAGCCTCTTTGAATTATCTGTGCAGAAACAATCAGTGGTTTCTGACAGTTCCTCAGAGAACCTCCGTTCCCTCATGCTCTTGGCGTGTTTTCCCTTTCTGCGAAAAACTACATAGTGGGCACTAGCTCTTCTGACTAAGCCCCTTCCTTTCATGCAACCACTGGTGGTGACCATTCGCCTATCTAACAAGCACTTCATGACTCGCGACCTCGTGGATCTTGGTATGAGACATATCGACTCTCCCAAGCTGCGATATCCAAAATGGAGCTTAGCTGGACTAGCTCCTTCCTCTCACATGACCACGAGCTGTGATCGAAGGCTAAACATAAAGTGATTTCGCGATTTTGCATATTGCGACCTCCTGCTGTGAGTTTCTTTCAAACTCCCAAAACGCGAAACTCCGAAATGGAGCGTAGCAGCGCTACCTCCTTCACGTCTCTTCCTCTGATGTGACCACAAGCTATGACCAGGGGCCAAACACGAGGGTGTTTCACGATTTCGCATATCGCGACCTCCTGCTGTGAGTTGCTTCCAAACTCCCGAAACACAAAACTTCGAAATGTTTCATATCGGATCAACGACCGAGATCTCTCCCTTTGATCGATGATTGTGATCAATATCGTGGACTCTGAATTCATATCAGATCAACGGTCCAGATCCTTTGTGATCCGACGATCCAAATCATTTCGCGACTTCACATATTGCGAGTTCCTGTGTCATATTCTTTTGACTCCTCCAATGTGCAAGTCAACAAAATTCCAATTGCTCACCACGTGTCCTCTGGCTGCAACGACCAAGATTGTTTCGTGACCTCGCGTATCGCGAGTTCCCACAACTTGCACCTTTGACTTCTCCAGTTAGCGATTCAATGAATTCCAATCGCTCGCCACGTGTCCTCTAGCTCCAATGGCCAGGATTGTTTTGTGACCTCGCATATCGCGAGTTCCCACAACTCACACTTTTGACTTCTCTAGTTTGCGAGTCAGCAAAGTTCCAATCGCTCGCAACGTGTCCTCTGGCTCCAACGGCCATGATCATTTTGCGACCTCGCATATCGCGAGTTCGAGGGGTTAGAGAAACTTCTTCCTTTGACCTTTTAGTCAACGAAATGCTGATCTTTTTCCATGTGTCACTTTGACGATGGAAGATTCCGATGACTTCGAAACTTGTCTCGTGCACTTTCCTTAGGATCCAACAACTGTTGGTCTACGCACTCAGATATAACGACTGAGATATGATCTCCTCATCTGCGCTTCCTCTGGTCACTGGATTCTGATCCAACGACCACTGTCGCTCCTCCTTATGAGCTTACGCTTCCTCCCAACCTGGAAGAATGACTAAGTGTCAAAGGCCTCAACCTTTGAACCTTCTGTGAGTCCCTCTCTTGGACCTCGGCTATACTTCTGGAAAGCGCAAAGCACTATCTCTTCTGAGATTTGTTGTTCCTGCATACTGTTCGCTCCTTGACTATTTTCCATCGATGCACACTCACACTATTCCTCCTGAGCTTCTCGAGATTGCTCTTCTGTGTCTTCGTTGCTGTTCTTTCCATGCACATTCTGCATGTAAACCTATCAACATCGTTCTACCAACATCACTGCTGTTCTTTCCATTTTGTTTTCCATCGACGCTGCATTGTCACTGCTATTCTTTCCATCAATGAAAAGCATACTCTTCCTTCTGTCTGTAAACATGCCAACAATATCCCCCTTTGGCATTGATGGCAACCCTGAACGACTTCACTTTCCTACTGAGATCTCCCTCTGTAGCATTCAGATCTCTCATTTTCTCCCCCTTTGACACCAATGTCAAAGAAAACATGCTCCCCCTGAGCTGTTGCAGTATTTTTCGAAGGTATCAGATATTCAACCAACATAAACTCCCCTTGACAGGATGGACTCTCTTCTGGCATAGATACTCAAACTGAGCTTGTGCAAGCGGTTTAGTGAAAATATCAACAATCTGATCTTTGGATGGGATGTAATGCAAATAAACCACAGAGTTGGTTACCTGTTCCCTCAAGAAGTGATACTTGATGGGTATATTCTTGGTCTTGGAGTGAAAGACATGATTCTTTGACACACTAATTGCACTGGTATTATCGCAATGGATTGGGATTGGTGCAGTATAATTTACCTCCAAGTCTGCAAGTGTCTGAATCATCCACAACACTTGGGTACAACAAGTGGCAGCTGCAATGTATTAAGATTCTATAGTTGATAAGGAAATGAAGCCTTGCTTCTTTCTCAACCATGATACAAGGGAATCTCCTAAGAAGAATGCACCTCCACTTGTTGTTTTCCTTTCATCTACGCAGTTATCCCAATCAACATTTGAATAGACTAATAGTTGAAAATTCTGATTCTTAGGATACCATAGGCCATAGTCCATTGTTCCTTTGAAGTATCTAAATATTCTTTTGACAACTAACAAATAACTCTGTTTAGGTGCAGACTGATACCTTCCTACCAGTCCAACAACATGTATTATGTCTGGATGGGATGCTGTGATGTACAATAGGCTTCCTATGATAGAACTACATGAACTCTGATCAACATCAGGTGAGTCATCATCCTTGCTTAACTTACATCCAGTGACCATAGGTGTGCTCATAGGTTTAGAATATTCCATTTGAAATCTTTTCAACATTTCTCTTTGATATTTCTCCTGAGAGAGAAATATTCCTTTAGACCTCTGAGTAATTTGTAGACCAAGAAAAAATGACAGTTCCCCTATCATAGACATTTCAAATTCATACTGCATGGTAGAAGCAAACCATTTTACCAATGAAGCATTATTACTACCGAAGATGATGTCATCTACATAGACGAACACAATGAGTAGATCTTTACCCTCTGTTTTGATATATAAATTGCTGTTAATTGTTCCTCTCTTGAACCCTTTGTCTTGTAGATACGTATTCAGTCTGTGATGCCAGGCACGAGGAGCTTGTTTCAACCCATATAAGGATTTCTTCAGCTTGCAGACAAAGTCAGGGTTATCTAACAGTTGGAACCCCTCTGGTTGCTCCATATAGACTTCTTCTTTTAGATCTCCATTTAGAAAAGCTGACTTGACATCCATTTGATAGAATTTAAATTGTTTATGACAAGCATAGGCAAGAAACATTCTAATAACTTATAATCTTGCCATAGGCACAAATGTTTCATCAAAATCCAGTCCTTCTATTTGAGCATACCTTTTACAGACCAATCGGGCTTTATTCCTGACAATTTGTCCTTGTTCATTCATTTTATTTTTAAACACCCATTTGGAGCCAATTACATTCTTATTTGTCGGTCTAGGAACGAGCTCCCAAATATTTGTTTTCTCAATCTGATCCAGTTCCTCGTTCATTGATTTTAACCAATTTACATCTTCACTGGCTTCATTGAATTTTTTGGGTTCCACCATGGATATGATGGCTATATGTGATTTCTCGGTGTTTTTAATTATCCTTCTCTTGGTTTGTACACCTTTGTCTTTCTCACCAATTATTTGACTTGCAGGATGATTCTTTTGAGTAATTCTGGAGGAAGAATTTGATGTTGTACGCTAATTTGTGTCTGCCTGAGTATTTGCATCTTCATATGAATCAGAGCCTTCTTGTTCTGATTCTTGGACCTGTTCAGCTTCAACTTCACCTATATCCTCTGTCGTTGATTCAATATTGTTCACCTTTCTTACTGAGACTCCTTCATCAACTTTTGTGTCAATACAATCAACCAATTTATGTAGTCTCTTATTATAACATATGTATCCTTTGCTATTTGTAGCATACCCTAAGAAGATGCCTTCATCAGCCTTATCATCATACTTGCCAAGGTTTTTATTGTTATTCTTTATGTAACACTTACTCCCAAAGACTTTGAAGTGTTTGATTGAAGCATGTCTTCCATACCATAGTTCATATGGTGTCTTGTCACTGTGTGGTCTGAGGTGGGATTTGTTAAGAACATGGATTACCGTGTGTATTGCTTCTACCTAGTAGGTTTGACCAATGTTCTTCTCATTCATCATTGAACTGGCCATTTGCTGAACTATTCTGTTTTGCCTCTCAACTATTCCATTTTGTTATGGAGTTCTTGGGATTGTGTATTCTCTCTTGATCCCATGTTTATCACAGAATTCCTTGAAATCACTTGAAATCAATTCTCCTCCTCTGTCTGATCTTACTGCCTTTAACCTCTTTCCTGTTTGATTCTCAGTTAAAGCCTTAAATATTTTAAATTTCTCAAATGCTTAAACTTTTTCTTTGAGAAAAACAACCCTAGTAAGTCTGGAGTAATCGTCAATGATCAGCATAAAATAGTTTTCCTTGCATGTGCCTTCCTGTCTTGATGGTCCACATAAATCCATATGAACTAATTGGAGTGGTTTCTCTGTTGAAGTAGAGTTCTTGGATTTAAACTATGTCCTGGTTAGCTTTCCTACCTGACAGGGTTTACACATAGAATCTTGTGGCTTTGATATTCTTGGAAGATCTTTTACTGCCTCAAGATTTTTGAGATTGATTAAGTGGTCAAAGTTTAGATGTCCAATTATCCTATGCCATAACCATATTTCCTCATGTTTGATTAGATGCCACTCTTCTCTATCTTCTTTCAATACATATACATTGTTATATGTCCTTATGCCTTTAGCCACAACTTGTCCTGAGTTTACAAACTTTATTTTGCAATCCTTGGAAGTGAACACCACTTCACATCCTCTATCACACATTTGACTTACACTGAGCAAATTATGTTTCAGCCCATCTACAAGTAGAACATCCTGAGATTTTCCTTTCCATTACTTAAACTTACCATCCCTTTACCCTTGATTTTACCTGGAGCATCATTTCCAAAGGTTACATTTCTTGATTTTCTTTCACTTAGAGATAAAAACTTACCTTTGTCTCCTGTCATATGTTTGGAACATCCACTGTCAATATACCAGGGGTTCTTTTGTCTTTGAGCTGACAACACTAGTCCACACTTGTCATTTTCTTTCTTCTTCCAAACCTTGACATTTTTAGCAGAAAGATTCAAATCTGGCTTGTAGTTCCTTAAGCGACAGCCTGCAGCTTTATGTCCAAAATTATGGTAGGTGTAACATTCTGGTTCATTGAGTAAAGGATCATAACGATTGTTATGCTTAACCTGTGTCCTTTTTCCAATCATCACATGATTCGCAGTCTGCGATTGTTTGTTATTTGGCCGTCTCATTCTTTGTTGTGGCAGATATCTATTCCTTGAGTGTTTTGATTGCTCATATCTAAATATTAAAGAACAATTTACAACTTTGTGACCAAAGTTAGAATATAAAAAACAATATCCATAGAAAAATCATTTGTACCTGGAAAATGGTTGTCTTCTTTGAGCAGGTCAATTTCTTCCACGCTGATGATTTCTTTGTTCTACAGTTTCATCTCTGGTACTTTTTCTTTCACTCTTCCTTGGCGGCTGATTATCTTCCCCGATTTCTCCATATTTGTTGTTGTCAATGAATGTAGATTTGACAAACTTGATGGAATCTTTGTTGTTTCGCTGACTACAACTTGATCCTTCTTCATAAACCAAACTAGTTTTCAAATTTGGATTCCTTTGCTGATTCAGAATGGTAGTTAATCCTTCCGAGGCTTTAATGCTTGGAAGATTTTGGAGATACAATGCTTTGAATTTCTCCATCTCTTTTCTGGTCTTTACTACCTCTTCTTCCAAGGCTTCACATCTTGCATTCTTATTTGATAACTGTTGTTTCAGAATTTCCTCTATTTACTTTGCCTCTTCTAACTCCACCTTTAGCAGGGAAGAGTCTTCATCATTCTTTTCAAACTGCATCAACAACTGTTTTTGTTTTCTTTTCTAGAGTATGAGTCTGTCAATTTCTTCTAAGGCATTGATTAGTTCACCTTCCATATCAACCACAACTTCTTCATCATTAGTATCACTTCCTATGATTTTATTATCATAATCCTCTTTGGCCATAAGCATGAAGTCATTTACCTTATCTTCACAGGAAGAATCACTATCTATGTCTTCTGAAGAGTCATCATTGTTTACGCATAATTTTTTTTTTTATCAAATCTTTTGGATTTGTACTTCTTTTCACATTCAGAATTCTGATCCTGCTTCTTGTGTGGACACTTAGATGCAAAGTGACCTATCTTTCCACAATTAAAAAACTTGAAGGGAAACTTGCTTTGATACTTGCCTGATCCTTTCTTTATTCTTCTCACAAATTTTGCTTTAATTTCATCAGGCTCAGAATCCTCATCCTTATCTGCTTTAAATGATGCTTCTCTAGAGGTGGGTTTATATTTACCTATCCTCATTTCATATGCAGTCAATGTTCCTAGAAGTTGATCAAAAGCCAAAGCTTTTATATCATTAAGTTTTTCTATAGCAGAGACCTCCAGGTTGAACCTATCTGGCAGAGATCTCAAAATTTTCTGAACTAAAGAGGGTTCATCAATTTTTTCACCAAGGGTTTTTATTGCATTTACTAGTTCTTCAACTCTCAGAAAGTACTTCCCAACAGTTTCATCCTCTTTCATCTTTAGCTTTTCAAACTATACTTTGTAGGTTTGAAGCTTGGCGTCCTTTACCTTCTCATTACCTTCATAACTTCTAATGAGTTTGTCCCACATTTCTTTGACAGTTTCTAAGTGCATAAATTTTACAAATTCATCTTCTGCAATCCCACTCAGAATAGTATTCATAACCTTAGCGTTGAAGATGAACTCTAGCTTGTCATCCTTATTAGCTAGTACAACTGGCTTTGCATAACCAGTGTCTACCACATCCCAAACATATGCACCTAAAGACATTATGTAAGTTCTCATCCTAACTTTCCAGAAGGCAAAGTTTGTTCCATTGAACAAGGGGGCCTTATTGGTTGAAGTTCCTTCATGGCTTGACATGTTTAAGCTTATTGATGTACTTTTAGATAAAAGGAACCTGCTCTGATACCAATTGTTGGACAACTGAGATGGGGGGGAAGTGAATTCGTTGTTACCGTGCTTAAACAATTATGCTTATTTTAAACTCTTTACAAAGCACTCAATGACAATCACAATAATGCAGGGAGGTAAGTAATAGAACATTCAACATCAGTCACACACATGAAATATACAAAGACAGATATTTCCTGAGGAAATCCATAAAGGGTAAAAACCTCTTCTTCTTGATATGATAAGTAATCTTTACATTATGTACATTATCATACTTATGAGCTCCAACTCATTGTGAGGCTACCACCTTTGTCTTGCAAGCTGCAACTTGATGAGAGCACCAATTCTCTGGTTTCTCTAGCACCCACTATAAGGAAGCACCAACTCCCTGAGTGTTCCAACACCAACTGGATGGAAGCACCAACTTCCAGTCACACATGCACCAACCTGTATAACAAAGAACAATAGTTCTTCCTTGCACCATCCTGCCACCCTGGTTTTTTTGGTTGCAACTAGATGGAAGCTACAACTCCCTGTGTTCAAGCACCCACTTGAAACTACGAGGAAAACAATCCTCCCTAACACCTCCCAACCACCCTGAAATATTAATCTTTGCCTTTTACAACTTATCACAGTGATACAACATTTATCTATGGCTAGTCACATCACTGTTCATCTACACTGCTCTGCTCTGCTTGCATCAGTGTCTCTTTGCTCGCATATTTTGAGATTTTTGATCTTCTGCTCTGTCTCTGCATGTGCACCTCGAATTTCTCTCCTTCTCTCAGATATGCATCTCCATCGGCCAGGATTGTTTCGCGACCTCGCGTATCACGAGTTCCCACAACTCACACCTTTGGCTTCTCTAGTTTGTGAGTCAATGAAATTCCAATCGCTCACCATGTGTCCTCTGGCTCCAACGACTAGGATCATTTCGTGACCTCGCATATCATGAGTTCGAGGGGTTAGAGCACCTTCTTCCTTTGACCTTTTAGTCAGCGAAATTCTGATATTTTGCCACGTGTCATCTATGACGATGGATGGTTCCGATGACTTCGGAACTTGTCTGGTGCACTTTCCTTAGGATCCAACAACTATTGGTCTACACACTTAGATCTAACGGTTGAGATCTGATCTCCTCATCTGTGCTTCCTCTGGTCACTGGATTCTGATCCGACGACCATTGTTGCTCCTTCTTATGATCTTATGCTTCCTCCCAACCTGGAAGAATGACTAAGTGTCAAAGGCCTCGACCTTTGAACCTTCTTTGAGTCCTTCTCTTGGACCTCGATTGTAGTTCTGGAAAGTGAAAAGTGCTATCTCTTCTGAGCTTTGTTGTTCCTGCATACTTTTCGCTCCTTGCCTGTTTGCCATCGATGCACACTCACGCTATTCCTCCTGAGCTTCTCGAGCTTGCTCTTCTGTGTCTTCATTGCTGTTCTTTCCATGCACACTCTGCCTGTAAACCTGTCAACATCGTTCTACCAACATCGCTGCTATTCTTTCCATCTTGTTTTCCATTGACGCTGCATCGTTACTGCTGTTCTTTCCATCAATGACAAGCATACTCTGCCTTCTGTCTATAAACATGCCAACAAACAAAATACTAAAACTACATATATATACTCAGAAATGTTGCAACCACTAAGAGTGTGATCGGACCACTGCATTAACTCTTTCATTCGATGCCTGCTTTGTCAGATTGTGTAGGCCTCCTCATGTCAGATGCGAGCCAGGCACAATTATGTGCTTTACAGGAAAATCTATCCATAAGGAAGCTTCAGATTGACAGTCTGCCTTTACGACCGCTCTCTGCATGTTTTCCATTTATGGGGTGAGACGAGGTCTCAACTGCCGCCCCCATCTTCAATAACTACCTTCATTGGGATCAGGATGAGGCCTGACACCCATGAATGTTTCAGGCGGTGCCCACGACTTCTTCGAGTCAATCTCGACCCCTCGACGCCAAGCAAATCTTCTTCTGTGACGAAATACGGGCGCTTTCGTCCATTGGTGTAACTCCTCTCCATCGCTCCATATTCAATGTGACCTAGGGCCATGACCCTATGCAATTGTGGGCACTACCAAGGTTGGTATGAAAGAAAACCACTTTTTTGCCCGCAATTCACCATGAACCGCCATGCGTCCCTTTCTAAAAACCACGATTCCGATTGCGGCCCGCCCCTGAGATTTTAAAACGTGCGCACCTTCCAACTCTGCAATTGAGCACGACCATTGATATTTTGATTTGAGATGAGTCTTCCTTATCAACGACTCAACTCTGGAGCCTTTTATATTGATGGATCGGATCTTCCCTTTTCAAATCGACGACCGAGATCTGCTTCGGGCTTTCGGGCTCTGAGAAAATAAAAACTCAAATATCGCTTAGCTTTTGTGATTTTACCCGGAGCTATGGATCGGAAGACACATGGCTCTTGCTGATCAACGACTCAGATTCACTTCGGGCCTTCGGGAATTTGCAATGTTTAACTCCCACAATTCTCCGGAGCGCCGAACTCCGAAGCGAGGGATCTGCCTCCACGCGTCCTCAACTTTTGATGGCTCAGATTATTTCGAGAGTTTGGGCTTTGACACTTTAGGAATTACACACACTTCTCACTTCTAAACTCCTGAAGCTTATTTCCCCGAACAACTTGGACGACCTACTGCCCTTGACAACTATATGTGATAACAACCTACAAAATATCAAACACATAATAAATATCCTATTTGAATATAAGACTAACATAAGTGTGTTACATCGATTTACATGGTTACCCCTATGGCACTTTGTGGACCTCTTCTTTCAAGTGACACCGTGTTATTGCCCCCAAGCTAATCGATTCACTATTGGGAGTTCACATGTGTTTGGATCATTAATTAATTAATAAATGGAAATAAATGGGCTTGGAAAAAGTTTACATTGAAGAAGGTGCAACACACACCCTACAAAGGAATCCATAAATGAGATAATACGAGCCCTTGTACATCATGTAACTCATTGAACTATGAAGCCTAAACCCCTATCCACCTCATCATCCATTACATGGCCTTGAAGGGGCATCCTTGGGAGCATCCCCTACTTGAGGGTTTTTGTCTACCCAATAGGACTTTTATGACACCCCTCCCATACCTAAACTTGGTCAATTGTATAGGGTCTTGGAGCATTTGTTTAATTTGATGAGGTAGTTTTGATGCACATGTTTATGTGCCTTGTTTATTATATGTGGTTTTCATTTGCCATGATATTTTTATTTGATATCCTTGGAGGGTGTGCCTAGTTGTTTTGCAGGACCTTGTTTGGTGGACAATTTTGGAGAAACAAGCCTAGCTTGGGCTTCCACGGGGCTTGAATCCCATAGGTTGGATGCCAAGGTCCCACATGCCATATCATGATGAACTTTCTTTGGAGGCATAGAAGACACCTTGGAAGACATAACCTAGCCCTCACATGCCATACGACTTTCCTAGGAGGGGAAAAACATCACCTTTTGAGGCTTGATTTCACCTAGGGCTAGGGTTTGGTGGTGATGGAGGTGTTTCTCATTGACACATGGCACGTTTTGAAGGAAGGAGGTTTTGGATGATGAAGAATAGGCTTAGATGAGTGACATGTAGATTTTTGAGGCCTAGCCATGCTTCCCCAACTCCGACGACTTGCTACAAGTGTTAAAATGTCTCCCTAAAGGGGTGAGGTAATCTTATTTTAGGGTTTCTAATGTGCTAAAGTGTAAATTAAATATTATTATTTGTGTAAAGGGGTAATGTAAGGGTTGTTGACCCCTTATCTTATGTTTTGACCTAAATTATGTGGATAAACAACGTTTAAGACCTTTTTGTATAAATATAGATCATTTGTATCTCATTTGAACATGGCTCTCCCTTCTGGAGAAGGATACTTAGCTGAAATTTTCGCTACTCTTGGAGCATTTCATTTCTCTTTTTTAATTTTTATAGTTTCTCTTTCTATTTATGGATAAAAGTGGTGCACTACACTTGGAGGCTTTTTCTCATGCTTATTGATGGATTTTTCTTGGTCACTTAGGGTTTGATCTTGCATCTATTTGGAATTGGTAAGGATAATATACACTTATTGTCTAAAATTCTTGCTTTTTCCATAATTGTTAGTGGATGAACCCTTGGAGGAGTATAAGGGCATGCACTTTCCCCAAGATTCATTTATTTGCTTGTGAAAGGTCATTAATTTCAAGGTTGCTTGGAGAACTACAAGGACATACAGCCTCCAAGTTCACCTTTGCTTGTTTCAAAAACCCTACGGAATAAAAGGGCTTACATCCCTAGGTTCTTTGTGGATCAAACTCATACATCAAAGGTCATATTGTTGCATAAGGTTTTGCTAAGAGAAGTAAAAGAGCTTACACCCTATTAACATTTCCTAGTGGGCCTAGCTTGCCTTGGGGAGTAAAAGAATTCACACCCCCAAGGACTTAGCTTAGTCATCCCTTTCTTTGACTCCAAAACCCAATAGTAAGACACTAATCATTTTCAATTTGCATTGGAGAAATACAATTGTTGCATTTGGATACATGAAAAAATGAAGGAGTCGGCTTGTTCAAATTGATTTCTTTCCTTGATGTTCTAGGCTTTATATTGCCCCTAGGGCATCTCAATTGGCTAAGTGTTGATTTCTTCCGTAATAAAATTACATCTTCAGCCATTAGGGATGCAAAAACCCTAATATTTTGATCTCCAATAACTCTCAATTCAACTGCTGAAATTTGCTAAGTTTTTGCCCACATAATCTAGTGATCATAGCGCATCTTTTGGTAGACTTTTGGCAAGTTTTGATGGTTGAATATCTTGCTGTAATAATTCATTTTTTACAGCCATAAGGCTGATTATTATCTCCATAGAAAGTATTTACTACAACCTTGCATTTGTACTATTATCTTGCTCCTTTAATCTTGAGTTGCACTAGTGTTTTGCTAGTTTATCTCTTGCATCATTTACTTGATTTCTAGCACTTGTTTTAGTAGCTCATTGTGCCATTTCATCGGTGATATATATTGCTACTAACTACTGCAATTAGGGAAAACATGCTTAACTTGCTCGTCCGTCATATATTTGGGCTTGTATCTTCGTTTTCCTTGTGTCTCGGGCGCAAGTACAAATCAACATCGGAAAGGTCTAATACTTCTTGGCAACCTTGGCTACCACCAAGGCCTTATTCAATCATTTTTCCAAACATAGAAACTTGACCTATAGGGGTATCCATTCATACCTCACATTTTCCATCTTATTCTTACCTAGGGTCATCGGGATTCCCCCCTTGAGGTGATTACTTCACCTCTAAAGTTGCGGGAATACCTACCTAAGGTGACAGTGGGTAGGTGTTCTTTAATTTGTCGCCATTTGGTGGTTGGGTCGGTATTTTCCCAACCTACAACTTGTGCGATAACAAATACAACAATTATGAAATTGTTCAACTTGTTTTGACTATTGCACAAGCCATGATCTTTAAGGAAAATACTGACGAGAACTTGATTAATCATCACATTACTAATCCGGATCTCTCGCAATATTTTTGGGGGAAATCATCATCTCACATTCAATCCTTCATTGATTTTACTTTTGAACATAATTTTCCAGAAAATTGCACTGAAGAGGAAGTATCCTCTACCTTTTCATCATTGTTTCCTGTGTATTCAATTTTTGAATCTGGTTACAAGACTGTTGAAGTTTTTCTTGAAAATACATTAAACATAAACTCTACCTTAGACAATGCACATGAAGAAAAATTAATCCAAGTTTTAAGAAACTTTTCTTATACCTTTTCAAGGGAATATATTGATATGAAAGGAATTCACCTAAACACATGCATCCATCACATCTATATTAAAAAATATGCCACCCCTGTTAGGTAACCATAGAGAAGAATAAATCCAACCCTGAGGGAAATAGTGATGGTCGAATTGGAGAATTTTTTGAATGTTGGTTTTATTTATCCCATCTCAGACAACTAGTGGGTGTCACCATTAGTGATTGTTCCTAAAAATAACGAAAAATTTCAGGTATGCATAAACTATAGGGAGTTAAATAAGGCCACCCTAAAAGATCATTCCCCTACCTTTTATTGACTGGGTCTAGAAAACTACTGTAGGCTGTAAATATATATATATATATATATATATATATATATATATATATATATATATATATATATATATATATATATATATATATATATATATATATTTGTTTATTTCTCGATAGATTCAATGGATACAACCAATATATTTTGTTTCTCGATAGATTCAATGGATACAACCAAATGTGGATTGCTCCAAAATACCAGGACAAGACAACTTTTACATGTCCTTGGGGTACATATGATTACACGGTATTTCCCTTTGGTTTATGCAATGCACCAACCACATTTCAACGAGTCATACTTGGTATTTTTTCTGAATTATTACATGATTGTATGGAAATATATATGGATAAATTTATTGTAACGGGTGATAATTTTAATGAAGCTTTGATTAATCTTGATTTTTTTTTTAAAAAGATGTAGAGAGACAAATCTTGCATTAAGCAATGAGAAATGTTTTATGATAATGTTTGGAGGAATTGTATTAGGTCACCATGTGTCTACTACAATAATAAAGGTAGATCCAACCAAAATAGAAGTAATTGTCAAAATGACACCTCCGACTAATCCAAAAGGGAGCCTGAAGCTTCCTAGGCCATGCAAGATATTACCAACGATTTGTAGAAAATTTTATGAAGACAACCCTGCCTCCATTCAAATTGCTTGCAAAAGATATTGAGTTCTATTAGAATGATGAATGTTAATATGCCTTTGATGTACTCGAGGAAAATCTCTTAAATTATACTATTTATTTTATAAGCAAGAACTTAGCTTCAACTGAATTAAATTACACCATGACTGAAAAATATTTCTTTCCAGTAGTTTATGCAATTAATAAATTTAGGCATTACATCACCATATTGACCATTTTTACATTAGGTACTTGATGAAAAAAACCATTAAGAATGGCATGATCACCAGATGGTTGTTGTTGTTGCATGAATTCAACATCACCATTGTGGGCAGATTGGGTAAGGAAAATCAGGTAGCAGACTTCCTCTCCGGGCTTGATAACAAAGGTGAGAATGGCACTGTTGATGAAAATTTTCTGGATGAAAATTTATTTTCTATATCTACTAACTCATTGTGGTTCACAAACATATCCATTTATATTACTACAGGAAATCTGCCACCTCACTTTTCACCCAAGGAAAAGAAGAGGGTTGTTAAAATGAATGGTCCATACTCCTGGATTAAGGGATATCTCTTTTACACTCGTCGTGATATGTTTATTCACAAGTTTGTAAGAGAGAATGAGATGTTCGACATCCTAAAATCATGCCACGATGAACCTTGTGGGGGGCATTTTGCAGATAGAAGAATAACTTACAAGGTCCTCCATTCAGGTTACTATTGGCCTACACTCTTTCGAGATGTCAAGAAGTATGTCCGGGGATGTGATAGTTGTCAAAGGATGGGACGTCTTGTTCCAGTAGATGAGATTCCATTCTAGCCACAAGTTTTTATAGGACCTTTTGAAAAATGGGCCTTGGACTTTGTAGGACCGATTAATCCCCTATCAAAAGGTAAGAAGTACATTACGGTTTGCATCGATTATGTTACAAAATGGGTGGAAACAAAGGTTCTATTCAGAGAAATGGAAAAAACAATAGTGGATTACTTGTTTGAGGATATTATTACTCATTTCGGGGTACCCAGAGAAATTGTTACTGACCAAGGAACTCAATTTAAAATTACTCAAAAGTATCATATCAAGCACATGAAATCTTCTCCATATAACCCACAGGCTAATGGGTAGGTGGAGTCAACAAATAAGGTTTTGGAAGGAATTTTGACAAAGACAATACAACTACATAAGAAGGATTGGAAGGAATTTTGACAAAGACAATACAACTGCACAAGAAGGATTGGTCAAAAAGGCTTCCAGAAGCCTTATGGGAATACATGCCAACATGGAGGAATACTACTATCTTTTCCCCATACAAGTTGGTGTATGGGAAACATGTTCTTCTTCCTAAATAATTTTATATCAAGACATTCTAAATGGTAGCATAATTGGGGATGGACTTGACCGAGGCACATAAGGAAAGAATTGTTCAACTCAATGAGTTGGATGAGATGCATTAGGAATCCTTCCAACACACTGATCTCATCCAACAACAGAGGAAAAGTGGCACGATAGATTCATTAAGAAGAAACAATTCAAGTTAGGTGACTGGGCACTTTTTTTCGACTCTAGATTTAAGGAATTCAAGGGAAAATTTAATACTCGTTGGCTCAGTCCCTATGAGATTGAAGATGTCTTCGACAATGGATTTGTTAATATTCAAACTATATATGATGAGAGAGTCTCCTTCTTGGTTAATGGGCATAGGCTCAAATTGTACCATAATCCCAAATCTAAGAGGGAGTTTGTCAAAGATATTATGGAGCAAGCTAAAATGAAGATGGTAGGTGAGGGGGTTTCCCCATATCCTTTCTCTTCCTAGTTTTGTTCTATTTTCAATAAAACAACAACAAGAACAAAAACAACAACAACAACAACAATAATAATAAAATGAAAAAAAGTAAAGAGAAAATAATGCTCAGTTGTGAAAACCAAAAATTCTGGTGCAGCTAGGCTGGAACCTTACTTGAAAACCAGGTTTCTGGATGACGAGTTTCCCAAATAAAATTGTGTCTTATGGTGGTTTATTTTTCACATTTTCTTCAATCATTTTTGAATGGTTCTCGCGTTGGATGATGAGGGATTCATTAAGGCCCCCCTTCCAACAATATTGGCCCATCAACTCCAACTCTTTATCTATGTTTTGAGATCAGAGATTGTAATAATGCCTTGGAACTTGTATTCCTCAATGACAAGTTTTCTCGCTGACAACAGTGGGGATGCATCAATACCTCCTGACTGTCAAATACTGCAAGTCACTCGATTTCAACACATCCATTCATGCTTGACAAGATGCATTTAAGTACCTTGATGTTCATTGACATTGTTGGTGAGTAATCTCATGTTGGTCAACGACATTCATTAATGGTCGATATTCCAATGATTCATCTCCATGTTCGACTTTAAGAATATTTGTTCACATGGAAGGGAATGTACAGAAAGGGGGTAAAGATGAATATTTTTGCAACAGTTCAACCACAACAAGTATGCAAGATTCGATTTTCATTTCTTGTAGTAGTTGTTCCCGTTCTAGTGGCATTTCATTTCTAGGATTATTTTTTATAGTGGTTCTAGTTATTATATCTGTTGTATCATTTTTGACAAATAAAGAGTACAGAAGATCTCCATTTGGTTGATATTCTCCGTTCCCGAACACAGGAACAATGCAAATTCAGGGGTACAGGTGGATTGCTACCAGAACTATATGCAAACTTAGATTTTCCTGTAGCAATCCATGATATAGAGTTTTCTTCTAAGTTTCCAAATATTCCAGTGCATAACAAGATCCTTGTACCAGTCAACATCAATCAAAACTTCATAAGAGGTATAATTCTTAGTCCTACAAAGCAACACGGTAAGTCCAGATAATTGAAACTTAGGCATTGCATTAAAATTTATTTTTTCATTGAAATCATGAGGTGTAATGCTATGGAAACCCTTTGAATTAAATTGTTCTAACCTATGATCCTATCGCACATGCGTCGAATTGAAAACATTTAAAACATCCTGATTTAGAATCATTCCTCAAACATCTACTGCCATCTATGCGAATCGTCATCATTCCAAAACCCATTGCATCGATCATTACCTTACTTGACCAGTTAAATTGGATCATGATGATCTAATAGTCATGATCAAAATTAACTCATCAATTCTCATTTAAACTTCATGGAGTCATTTTCCCATTGTATCGAAAATCCTTCCTCTCTATAGACTAAGTCAAACACTATAATTCAAACCCTGCATCTCCTGGCCGTGAGAAACAATGAGGAGAACAATTAGGGTCGAACCTGCTAGAGTTGACCTATTGGAGGTGTATCCAAAATGTAGAAGGAATATAGAGAAAGCGGGTTGGTTTACATTCCTAAAATATAGTGGGAATAATGAAAACGTTACTCAAGATTTTGCGTTAGGGTTCGATGGGAACAAAGAAACTATTGATGATTTGGATCTTACAATGTTAGAAGAATCCATTGTGCAGGTAACAAAGCACCCGCATAACATAGAACATTGGTTAATGAGCAAACAAATTGAAAAAGCAAGTTGGGCCCCATTCCTAAAACCAACCAGTATGAAACCAGAGTTGTCTAAGGGTACGGCACGATGCTTGTTAAAGAGAAGGTACTAGAACTTATTGATTGTGTTGCAAAAATACATTATGTGTGAAGGTCTCTTTAGCCCAACCTTCCTTTATCACATTATACTTTTGTTTCACTTCAAGGGCTAGAATCTCAACTTACCCTATTTTCTATGGAAATATTTGACAAAGATGACAACAACTGCACAAAGAAAGGTCTATGGTGGGACTATGGAATGAAACCTGTACCATCACGACCTCGTGAAATTATTGGTTCTGAATGAGTTAAGGAAGAAGAACGATACTTGGGAAGATTTCTTAGCTTGAAATTAGTTTGGGGAGCCTCAAGAAGCAGAAAAAGAACTGAAACCTGAAGAATCAGAGAGAGATCTTGAATAGGTCGAGGAGAATCCTGAGGAGGCAGAGGCAGAACCCAAGGAGGTAGAAGAGGAACTCGAGGAAATAGAGAAATAGCTAGGTACAAAAGAGAAGACGAATTCAGCTTTGAGTTCGAAGAATTGGATGAAGAAGTTTAGGTTATTATAAGACGTAAGAAGCCTACAACACAAAGAATTACGGAAGTCTCAGTGGCACCAAACCACCATAGAATGACAAGGAGTTGTGCCACTAAACTCGCTAAAGGATCAAGTCGAATTCAGGAGACAACCGAAAAAGAGGTAATACTTGAAAACCCTCCCAAGAAAAAGCGTTCAAATATTTATGGTGTAACGATAAATGTGTGTGAGTAGTTAGAAAAACATAATGAATTATAGGATAGCCCTGATGTGGGGAAAATTGTTGAGGAAGTTCAGAATGGTAGTTTTCCTATGACTAAAATCCTAGGAGAGAAGTAAATTGACGTAACGATTGGTATTGGAAATCCAACAAGGAGTGACAAGAAAGTCAATAGATTGAAAAGGAAGATCAAGGAGATGACAATTGTAGAAGAGTATATTAAGAATGAAAATTCACTCTTGAAGGATTCCAATATCATATTTCAGGAGGATATTTCTCAGTTGGAGAAGGATAACAAAAATCGCTAAAGAAGGCCCAAAGATGGTATAGACAAGCCAAGAAACTTAGTTTGCGGAATTAGAGACTAAATACCAAGCTTAAAAAGTATTAAACTAGGGACCTATGAACTTAATGTACTTCCTCAGGCGGTTGTCCAGGCCTAACATAGGTTTTGTTGTGTCAATCCGAGTCTCAATAATGTTTGAGGAGTTATGTTTTGGGGATGAATGAAGGGTCAAATTTTCATGAGGACATGCAATTCCTCAAGTATGGGGGAGTTGTAGAGTCCCTATTTTGACATATTTGGTATAGTATACAAGATCTTGTTTTGACCATTTACCTTTCCATTTATCCATCTTATTACCTCACAATGACATCCATTTTACCATTTTGTCTTTAAAGTGCATTTTTCACTCAAAGGTAATTATACTAGCCTAAGTATTGCATTTTTCTTGTTTTAATGAATGATATATATTTAATTTTTCAAGTTGATGAGGTTACAAGAATGTTTCTGTATCATGTTGAACAATATCCTGTAACTGCTTCGACGATTATGATACTTACTAAAATTCCCAACTGATTCAAGGATGTGGGTTTTGTTGAAGAACACTTACACATGTATACCTGTTGTCTAAATTAGTTAAAGATCCAACAATGAAAATGTTGATCGTGGTCAAAATTTCCAGTGACCGAATCCTGCAGTATGCAAGTATATTATGATTTCATTCCTTCAGTCATGAAATCGTAACGAGATGACCAGATATGTAATTTTGTCTATTCATTGATTTGTCTGAATATGATATTATAACTTCATGGTTATGTTTAGTAGATTTTGCATGAGATTGGATGCCCATAATTACTTGTTATGATTAAAATGTAATTATTTAAGTACCGAAGGCATTCGTTCTTGGGAGGGAGATGGATTGCAATCAATAGAAGGGGAGAAGACTGAGACTCTGTTTCAATTTTTGTACTCTGTTTTTAATGAAATACAAGGCAATTCTATGAGTGTTCATCTTCTGAATATTTTAGTTTGTAGGTACGGAGTGGGCGTACTTCTAATTGAAGGCATCCCCCCCTTCATCCCAGAATTAACACCCTAGTTTATATTTAATTGTGAATTAGAATAACGTGATTTTATTTGCTTACATAATTTTGAAGTTTTAATTATTCAATTCCTTCAGCACGTGTGACACGATTTTGTAGTGAATGTTAATTAATTGATGTTGCAATTTATTCATGCTATGTGGTTCAAACTATTTTTTGCTGGAACATGATTCTCATGCTTACTTTTCTGTCAATGTGAATGGTGATTCTTTGAACAAAGTTTTGTCATAGTTGCAATCTATGCACACACTTGTCACTAATTCGTCATTGGTTGGCAATTGCTCATGATAGAACCCTTGCCTACATTTATTAGTTTCTTGTTTTGATCCTTTATAGTTATGAATGAAGGTTATCAATATAACTTAAGAAGTGAATTAAATGAAGTACTGTTGAATAAAAAAGTATGTATTCAACCTGCAATTCTACTTGCAATTCTATCTTAGAATATTCACTGATAGATGAGTAATCATTTCTTGAGAATTATGTTTTGTAGAATGGTGTGTTAGTTGAAAAGTTTTAAACACTTTGAGATTAGTTCTGCATATATTGTGCCTAGCACTTCATAAGTTTACAAACTCGTATTGATTATAAAATGTAACAAACTTATTATCATATAATTGGACTGACAGTCGTGATTTGAAATAATAGTTTTTGGTATCCTGAAATGAACCCAAACAGGTTCGAAGAAGATCTTAGTAGTGGTATTAGCAGTGATACTTTTCTTGTAGGTTATCAAGGTGACCATCTTAGAAAATCGATCAATGACCAAAAATACACAATCATTGCCATGTTTGGTAGAAGGAAGAGTATACATGTAATCCATGGAGATGAATTCCCAGGGCCTATCAGGAGTGGGCAAATGAGTGTACAACCCTTTCCTTTTAATGGTGGGCTTGGAAATGATGTAAGAAGTGCATGATCTGATATACTTGTTGACATCCTATTGAATCCTCGACCAACAAAAGTAATTTTGTAGTATATCCATTGTATTTTCCACACCAAAGTGTCTTTCCATATGACTGTAATGATCTTCCCAAATCAGCTTCACATGCTCACTTGAAGGAACACAAAGATGGCCCAAATGACTTAATATTCCATCTCAGAGATGAAAATATGCAATTAGTGTGCTTTCACCTAGTGTTTTATATGTGGCTCCAAATTCAGGATCACTATGATATAGTTGGGGCCACTTGAAGGTCTCATGGCAACAAGAGTTGATCTTTGTGGTTAGTGCTACATCAAAGGTTGACTAAGGCAGTAAGTGACTCGGTTGGTGCTACCCTTCTTGTATTTAATATTCAAGTGGAACTGTTGCAGGTAGCTGGACCACTTTTTGAGGTTGTCATTTTGTAACATTCCCTATGTTTGCATAAAATACAGGGGCTTGTGGTTAGTGTGGATGAAAATCTCCTTCTTGAGAATGTAATGCTTCCGTTGGTAGCAAAATTGTACAATGTATTACATCTACTTATCGTATGTGGGGTACTTGAGGATGGAATTTGAGACTGTTTCACTATGGTAGGTCACTGGATGGCCATGTTGAGTGAGGATTGCACCAACCACATAGTCTGAAGCATCTATCTCAATCTCAAATGGTTGTTTCATATTTGGAAAGGTGAGTACGAGCGCTAAACATAAGTGATGTTTTAGATCCTCAAATGATTTTTGTTCTGACTTGGACCAAATAAAATTGGCCCTAGATCCACTCTTGGTGACATGGCTGAGGGGCCAAGCAACATGAGATATCCCCAACACAAACCTACGATAGAAGTTGGCAAGGCCCAAGAAACTGTGAAGCTTAGTTAGAGTCGTTGGGGTCGACGAGTCGCGAATGACTTGGATATTGGCTAGATCCACATGCATACCATATTCATCCATGATGTATTCTAAATATTGGATGCTCGACATGCCAAATGAGCATTTTTCTATATTAGCATATAACTTGTGCTGATGTAGGGTGTTGAGGACCTATTGAATGTGCTGCAAATGTTCTATCTAAGTTTTAATGAAGATGAGAATGCCATCCAAATATACGATCACAAAAGAATTGGTGAATGGCTGTAGGATGTCGTCCATCATCCTCATGAAAGTTTTAATATAATTAGTCAAGACAAAAGGCATGACCAACCACTCAAAAAGGCCTTCTTTAGACTTGAAGGTAGTCTTCCATACATCGATTTGCTCGATTGGTACTTAGTGGTAGCCCAACTTTATATCAATCTTACTAAATTACTTGGCACCCTTGATTCAATTAAGAAGGTTTTCGATCTAGGGAATATGATACCAATTATGGACTATGATTTTGTTTAGAGATTTGTAATCAATACAGAGTCACCATGTCCCATATTTCTTTTGAACCAACACAATCGGGCTCCCGTAAGGTGAGGAAATTGGTCGAATGTACCCCTTTTGGATTAACTCTCGAATCGAGCATTTGATTTCTTCATTTTCCATGAGAGAACACCTATATACTAGGCTATTAGGTAAAAGTGCACTAGGTATCGAATCAATTGAATGCTTGACCCGACAGTGTAGAGGTGTCTCGACATGCAAGGTGAAGATATCTCTATATGCTACCACTACTTTGTCCACCTGCTTTTGTTTTATAGCGAGACCCTATGCAATGATTGTTGATGTCACAATGATCTTCCATTCACATTCAAAGTGAACCATGAAGAGGAAAATTTTCCCAATTTGGGAGATTACCTTCCTAGATTATTTGCCTGTGATCAAAGAGATTGTGATAGTTGGAACGACCTTTGGTATCCTATAGATCTATCTTCCCATAGTAACAATGACACTACATGATCTATTTTAGGTAAACTAACCATTACACTAAACAAACTAGGAAACAAAAGACATATTCAAAGCATAACATAAATGAAAAACACACAGTGCACAAAGATTTTACCCTGGAAACCCAAAACCGAGAAAACTAGCATTCCTTCAGCTTCTTTCTCTCTTGTATTTTTCATTGGTTGAATAAAGAGTTACATGACCAAACTTGGTCCAAACCTAAGACACAATCATTATCATACTCTTTTTCTTTACACAAGAACAACCCTACAACCAATTTGGCTTGCATCTACATGACAAACAACTTTCTAGAGATTGATCTAAAGATTAAATTCTACAATATTACAATATGCCTTATTTATAGGATTTACAACATGCAAAAACATAAATCACGGTGTCCAAAAATGGTTACACATCCATGCAAAGGATTGGATGCAATCTCATAAATCTCGAGACTTTGTTACATTTGACTACCCAGTCAACCTCCAATCTATATTTAGTCGGCTACCACTAGATCTCTAATTGTCTAACCTTTCAACTTCCCATCAATCAATTTGACTTTTAATTCCCTATCGATCTCTTTAACCTTTGACTTATTGGTCAATCACTTCGACCTTCTCTTGACAATTGACTCGAATTGTCTCATCTTTCAATTTATCCCCAGTTGATCCACCTCAACTAGAAAGTTAGATGATTGTTCTTTCACTGCACAGAATATAACAACCCAACATTCTCCCACTTGTTATCTTCTTTGTTGATACAAGAAAACCTAAAATTCTATTCACAGACCTAGGGAAATGATGCCCATTTCCTCTCTACACCAAGAGAACTTCATAACACTCATAGACTTGGTCAAAGAATCTGCTATGATTTCCCACATGTTTACTTTCTCTAGTAGCACCTTTTTACTTTCCACCACGTCTCTCATGAAATGGTATTGTACATAAATATGCTTCATCTTGGAATGGTAATATGGGTTCTTTGCCAGTAATATTGAATTTTTACTATCAAAATTTATCTTCATAGCTCTCTGCTCAAACCCATTTTCTAAAATTAGTCGATGTAGCCATACCATTTCTTTGCTTCCATTAGGGGCTTCCATGTATTCAACTTCTGTTGCCGACAAGGCTATCGCTGCCTATCACTTATTTTTCCAATTGTTTTCTCCACCGAACATCTTGAACATGTATCCATTAGTTGAACTTCATCAATCCAGATCTCCAACCCAGTCGACGTCCACAACACTATGTGCATTTACTTCCCTGTCAGCTTCAGGTTTCACTTAGTAGCATATAGCATAATATTGTGTTCCACACAAATACCTGAACACTCTATTGGAAACAATCCAATGCTCTTTTCCAAGTGTCAACATGTATCTTCTCAATACACCTACTGTATGAACAATGTCTAGTTGAGTGCAGACCATCACATACATCAGACTACCAAAAACGCTAGTATAGGGAACACATGCCATGTCCTTTATTTCTTCTTGTGTCTTTGGACACTGTTCAACAATTAGCCTTTCTCCATCAAGAATTGGTACCTTGACTGGTTTGGAATCCTGCATGTCGAAACACTTCAAGGCTGTTTCAATATACTTCCTCTTATTTAACCAAATCTTTCTAATTGCTCGATCTCTCTTTATCTCCATTCCCAGAATGAATTTCGTTGCATCGAGATCCTTCATGTCGAACTTTGAGGACAATTGCATTGATACCTATTTGATTACATCCATGTTGTTTTCAACCAACAACATGTGGTCGACATAAAAATCTACATATTTGAATCGATCACCTTCTTCCTTGGAATATACACGGTGATCAACATTGCTTCTCACAAATCCCAAACTAAGGATGTATGTGTCAAACTTTTTGTACCACATCCTTGGTGATTTCTTTAGACCATAAAGGGTGATTTTCAGTTTGCACACTAGATCTTTCCTTCCCTTTACTACAAATTCTTTAGGCTATTTCATGTATATTTATTCGTCCAAGTCCCCATGCAGGAACGTTGTCTTCACTTCCATTTTCTCTATCTAAATATAAAATGATGCAACCAAAGACATTATTACTCTAATAGAAGTTAATTTTTCAATAGGGGAAAAATCTCACTGAAGTCTACTCCCTCAACTTGGGAATATTCTTTTTCTACTAGACGATCTTTGCATTTCTTGACTTGACCTAATGCGTCCAATTTTTTCTTGAAAAATCACTAACTATTGTTGAGTTTCCTTCTATTAGGTAGCTCTACCAAATCCCATGTCTTATTCTTGTGCAAGTATTCCATTTCTTTGACCATGATGTTCTTCCAAAGTTCACTCTCTGTCGAGTCGACTGCCTCCTTGACTAACTTGGGATCCTCATTAGTGGTAGATAACATAAATGCAGAATAGAAATTGGTTGGGATATACCTTTCAGTATGTTTCCTTATTCATATATATTTACAATCAGATTCAGTTGTTCCACCTCTTCATCTGATTCAATCAACTCATCTAAATCATGTTCATTGTTCCTTACCACCATCTTTTCTAGTTCTTTTCCATTTGAACCCCTTAATACTTGAGAGTTCCTCCAAGTTCCATGAAGATCACATCTCGACTATGAATTATCTTCTTCAATAGTGGATCCCATAGTTTGTCCTTTCATTCCATCTTTGTAGCCGATGAAAATACACTTGACTACCTTGTTGTTCATCTTGCTCTTCTTCTCCTTGGGAATATCCACAAATGCATCATAGATAAATACTTTGATACATGGAAGTGAAGGAATATTACCAAACCATACCTCATGTGGAGTCGTGTCGACAAACGTTGATGAAGGAGACCTATTTACCAAATATTTTGTAGTGTTGACTTGGTCTGCCCAGAATTATTGTGCGAGCCCAACACCACTCAGTATGCTCCTTGAATTATCCATCAATGTCCTGTTCATTATTTCGAAAACTCCAATTTTTTGTGGGGTATATGGTGTGGTATTTTGTCATGCTATGCCACACTTCTTGTAGAACTACTCATATTCCTTTCCATATAATTCACTTCCATTGTTAGTTCTCAACACCTTTATCTTCTTATCTATCTAGTTTTCCACAAGAGATTTAAACTCTTTGAATTTATTGAAAACCTCTAATTTTTTCCTCAAGAATATATCCACGTCTTCATGGAAAAATCATATATGAAGTAAACATAGTACAAGGATCCACCAAGTGAAGGGGTCGGTACAGGCCCGAACACGTCACCATGTATCAATTCTAAAATACCTTTTTTCCCTTGTAGCTCCAGATGAGAATCTAACCCGATTTTTTTCCCCTATATTCAATGTTCACAAAAACCGACTACCAAATTACACTCAGGAAAATATTTAACCATACATTTGTTGTGCATAGCTTGAAGTCTCTTTTCTCCAATATGTCCCATCCTCTGGTACAATAACATGGTCAGGTTGACGTGACAAAGAACATTCAAGTCAGTTTGTTTCAACTCAGCCCGAGTTGTGTTGCGTTCAGTTTGTTTATTGTTCAATAAGAATGGTTAAGCATGAAGTTCATTTAATTTTAGCATTTGATAGCCATTAATGTTGTAGCAACCAATATCACAAGAAGAAACACCATGCACACGAACATAAGAAGTATCCTTGGAAACCCTTCTCAACAAGGGAAGAAAACCTAGCCAAATCCTTTGCTATATTCTTCAAGAGAAATACCTTCACCACCAAGAAAACCTAGCACACAAGAGGGTTCTTAAACCCTAGAAGACTAGTGCCCAAGATAGGTGCACACTTTTCCCAAGAAGGTGTACTTGCTGAAATTTCCAAACTCACACAAAAGATATGATTCCTCAATGGGGAATTTACCTTTACTTATACTAGACTAAACCTGTCAACATAAGTGTCTATTGGCACAACAGGGCCGACCTCACTAGCTCATAATATAATTAATATTCACTAGATTAATTACCAATCACATTAAGGTGGGGCCGACCTGTACCCTTTACATTACAATTAGGGTTACAAGCATATTTGACTCTTGAAAAATATAGCAAGGGATCTTATACACCCACTAGTGCTCATCCACTAGGGGCACATCCATAGGGATGTCCATATCACTAGCTCACTGCATTACACAGAAGAACCACTTCTTCACTAGTGCTTGACCACTAGGATCACGTTCACCTGTGCTCGCCCACATGCATGTCCACTCAACAGATCTTCTTTCACACTACATTACACATGAGAGTCATCTAGAGTTTTTTGTCAACTCTTCTACTCAGAGGAGGCTAATACATCATCTTCATTTCTTCTGTCATGATGATGCACCCAACACTTTGGGATTTCACACGTTCACCTTGTGCTCAGCCACAGGCACGACCAAATATGCAGATCTCCTTTCTCACTGCGTTACATAGGAGAATCATCTGTAGTTATTCTCAACTCTCTGTAAGGAGGAGGCCATATCTACATTCTATCTCTGTCTCATATAGGAACCACACACCTCTCTCAGGGCTTTCTCTCAGGTTTGCAAGCTGGAGAATATCTCACATAGCTACATTTATCAACATATATTAGGTTTGTAAGCTGGAGAATGTCTCACATAGTTGCAATCATCAACACAGTTGAATTCGAGTCGACTTCCAGAGAAGCGATGTTGTTGCATATAGTCGAGTTGACATTCTCTAACAACTTGTATAGGGTTCTAATCCGAATTCCTTTCATTAAAACCATCACTCACCTAACCATTTTGCATGTATCCTTATGAAATAAAGTGTGCACATCTACATCACTCATTTTGCTAATAGATATCGAGTTTCTTTCCAAACCTAGAATATGTATCACACCTGGAAGGGTCTTTCTCCTCCCATCTTGCAATATCGGTCGAAATATTCCTTGTCCAAAAATTTTGGTTGTCGATTCGTCCCCCATGTATATTGCATCTACCCCTTCATATATTTCATACTCACATAACCATTCTCTGTAGGGTGTCAAGCGAAATGATGCACTTGAGTCGATAAACTAAACATCATGATCCAACCATGTACTAGTCGATGCTAGATACACATCACGTCCTTTATTAGGAATAGTCTTTCTCTCAGTCAAATTCTTCTCATAAGATCCAGGAATGATCTCCATCATCTTCGACTTGTAGTCTCTTTTGTAGTTCCCAACTTTAACTCATTTACAACATATTCTTGTCGAATGAGTCGAGGATTTAGATATACCTTTCAACTTAGACTTTATATCAGAGAATTTGCTCTTATCTCTGTTGACCAGTCAACCTCTCACCATTAAGACATCTTTGTTCAATCCTTCCATGTTATTCCATCTCATCTATTCTGATAGTAGAGTTGAAACCACATCTTCAATCATTAATGTGGTCACATTAATCCCTATAGCCATGACTAAATTATCCCAGGAGTCTGGAAAATAACATAACATGATAATACATTTCTCCTCCTTAGTGATTTTAATATCCATAGATAATAAATGACTTATTACAACATTAAATGCATTGAGGTTCTCTATTACCGAGCTCCCATCATTGATCCTCAAAATATATAGTTTCTTCATAAGGAACAACTTGTTTACGAGGGATTTCAACTAGTAAAATATTCCCAACTTGTCCCATAACCTTGTTTGCTGAGTCTTTTCCCGAGACATTTAGCAACACCAAATTTGTAAGACAAAGTCGAATCATACTCCTTTCCCTTCTTTAGATTTTCTCCCATTCTTCATATGACATACCCATCAGAATGGTTCTGGGACTTACTACTGCCCATTGTTCTCGATCTACAAGGAGATATTCCATATTCAGCTTCCAAAGCTCAAAATTCTGGTCATTGAATTTTTCGATCTCTATCCTCGAACTGCTTTCCATTCTTTCAAGCACGACTTTCAATATCTTTGACTTACAACTCCCACTAGACCTAGGTTTAGATCAAATCCAAAATCGTCTTAACCTTTCTTTGATAAGACTTGTACAGAGAAAAAAACAAGCTCTCATACAAAATGTTGGGTAAATTGATGCTTACACTAAACCAACCAGGTAAGAGAAGACAGATTCAAAGCATAACATAATTGAAAAACACACAGTATACATATATTTTACCTTGGAAACCCAAAACTAGGAAAACCAACATTTCTTGAGCATCTTTATCTCTTGTTGTCTTATTGATTGATTGGATAAATAGTTACATGACTAACCTTGGTCCACACCTAAGACACAATACTCATCATACTCTCTTGATATACACAAGAACAACCCTACAACCAATCCTGATTGCATTTACATGACCAACAACCTTCTAGAGATTGATCTAAATAAAATCTTCTACAATATTATAACACACCTTATTTATAGGTTTTATAACATGAACAACCCTAAATCACGACACCCAAAAATGGTTACATATCCATGAATATGATTGGCTAGAATCCAACGAATATCAGGATTCTGTTACAGTTGACTGCCATTTAGTTACCGGTTGACCTTCAGTCAGTCTTCAGTCGTCTATCACTTGACCTCTTGTTGAACTCTTGTTGGCTAACCTTTCAACTTCTCGTTGATCACTTCGACTTTGAATTCACTGTCGATCTCTTTTACCTTCAACCTCCTCATCGATCACTTTGAATTCAACTTCACCTATCTCTTCCACCTTCAAATTCCTCGCCCATCACTTCGAACTTCGACCCGACTTGGCCCGGTTGTCGATTTATCCCCAATCGATCCACTATAACACCCCGTTTTCCACAAAGTTTGTAATTATGATTAAGACTTAATGACTATAACTGATGAACAACATAATGATGTTTTATTTTTAATAAAATTTCCAACAAGTTGATTGAAGTGGAAGCCTTGAAGTACAAGCCATGATATCACATGAGGGAACTGGTGAAGGGAATTGGGGATCACTTGTTTTCCCAAAAGAAATTGACCTCCACCTTAGAATTCATTGATGGAAAAATATGTTGAAGTGCCTTACTTTCCTTGGCACAAAAGAAAATAGTTAATGGGACTCGACCCAATGGTTTGATTATTTAAGACTGTCTTCATATATGTACACAAGAAATGTATGGGTCGACTGTAAATGTCAGCCAGAGGTACACCATGGACAATGTAATGATGTTTTATTTTTAATACAATTTCTGACAAGTTGATTGAAGGGGAAGCCTTGAAGTACAAGTCGTGATATCACATGAGGGAACTGGTCAATGGAATTGGGGATCACTTGTTTTTCGAAAAGAATTTGACCTCCACCTTATAATTCATTGATGAAAAAATATGTTGAAGTTCCTTACCTTCCTTGGCACAAAAAAAAATAGTTAATGAGACTCGAACTATTTCTTGGAGTAGTTAATACTGTATTCATATATGTACATAGGAAATCATTGGGTAGACTGTAAATTTCAGCTAGACGTACACCATGGACGTGCCCCTTTGATTTAGGGGCTTGAATCCTGGAAGATTCTGACATAAGCAAGGGGAGGAGGTCGAGGAAGGAAAACAAGGAGAATGTCTCAGAAAAAAAAATGACAGAAAAAGAGAAACGATAGAATGAGAGGGTGCATGAGTGAAAGGAGAGAATGAACACATACACCTATATGAGTAGAGGAAAACTAGGAAATTTCTTTGAGGAAAATAGGAAGCTTACCCAACGACCTTGTGGTCAAGCTAAAGAGAGAAATTTCCCAGACCCGATCTTGTGCAAAGAGGGCTGTGATTTGATTCCCGCTGGAAAGAAACTGACACTGGTAAGGGGATGGCATTGATGGATTGTTTAGTAGTGAAGGAACTCCTTTGTGCAGAGGAAATATAGCTAAAAAGGAATCTAGGAAGTTCGTTGAAACCTTGGAATCAAAGAAGGTAGAAGGGAATTTCTGTTTGTTGGATTACTGAGAGGGGGGGTGAATCAATAATAGAGATTTTTAATCATTTTAACCATAGTATATAAGTGTCGTTTATCTTTATGATCAATATACCATTATCATTCAACAAGTTCAGTGTAAATAAACTATGAAAAATGAACAATCATACACATACACAGTACACCAATATTTTTACGTGGGAACCAAATGCGGGAGAAAACCACATAATATTTTTTCTTATATGTATTTAAGAATTACATTCATTAGAAGCACCAAATTCCTTTGTTCTCCAGCTGCAACTGGAAGGAGGTTCCAACCCCCTATATTTTCAGGCTACAACTCGAGGGAATCTCGAACTCCCCAATTCTCTGGCTACAACCAGAAGGAGGCTACAACCCCCTATGTTATTTGACTACAACCAGAAGGTGGCTACAACCACCTATCCTTGCCCTGTCCAATCACCTTGAAATATAATTGTCAAATTATGAAACCACTACCACATTGTCCCCGTGAGATATACCACTGTAAACCTATACCAATCTATGCCAACATCTTGTAACCAACTTGTACCAATAGCTTGTAATCAATCCTGTACTAGAAGTCATCCTATACCAAAAAATACCAACAGGTAAGCGATATGTATATGATGTAGCTCGCGTATGTACTTGCCTTGTCTATACTACATTCTGCGTATGTATGCGGCCTATCTATACTGCAACCTACGTACACCTTCATAAATCTAGTTTTTTCACCTTTTCTGAAACTCAGACACTTTGCTGCCACTGTCAAATCAACCTGCAACCTGTCAATGTGTCCAATCTGTAGTTGTTCCCTATGCATACATCATCATACATATCCCTTAATCAAGTGCATCTATATCTCTCTAGTCATATGCCATATATGTGTGTATAATCATGATCAAATGTAATAACCATCACATGGACTAGAAATCAAGCCCTCACTGACATGAAGCCTAAAAATTCAAAAACAACTTCACAACCACTTCACAACCAAAATCCCTTAACCATGCACCACAAAATCCCTCAACACTAACAAGATGTACCAATTATTAATATTATATATACCAGCACTATATTTCTGTAGATCTGACTTATAAAGTAAGTGACATACAACCAATAACCTCTCTAGGGAAAATCCTCAAACCCCCATAACCATATCTCATTTAGACAACAATATTCAACTACTCATAATATAAGACATACGATAGATATGCTGTACCTGATCATTGTAGACCTTCCTGGGAGCTTGCTTTCAGACTCTGAGAGCTTGACACTCTCAACAAATCAAGATTTCATGGATTTTCCAAATGTACGTGCCCTTTTATACTGCTATCCCACATACATACATGACCTCTTTCACTACAATCCGCATACATACATGACCTCTTTCACTGCAACCCGCGTACACATAAAAAACTAGGGTTTTTTCAGTATTTCTGCAACTCTGAAACTTTCACAGTCAACCCTTCTTGTTACCTCAGACTTGAGTAACTTCATATGTATCAATGAGTACTTGCAATAAACCTTACACAATAATAGTTATTCAATGTGCTCAATAGGTGCTAACAAGATACCCTTGCTCTCTTATTTATACTCTCCAAGTAGCTTCGTCTAGGGGTTACCTTCTAACCAACTTAAACCAACTTCCTTCTTTCAGGGCTAACCCACTTATAAACACTTGTCCACTTATAACCACTTTATCCACAAATAGTAAACTCACCACTTATAGTTGCAACTAATTTATTTTTAATTATTTTCTTATTGTAACAACTTAACCCATGATTAACTCCTAGTTTCACTCTCTTTGACTACTCAACTTCTTCTAGGGGTTTCTAGAATAATTCGACTTATTTGNTTATTTTTAATTATTTTCTTATTGTAACAACTTAACCCATGATTTACTCCTAGTTTCACTCTCTTTGACTACTCAACTTCTTCTAGGGGTTTCTAGAATAATTCGACTTATTTGAATTTCTAGGGGCTTCTAGATAACTCAAGAGGGTTATCCAATTTCACAAGGCCATAACTCTCTAACCATGAGGAGTTATGCGACATTCCACATATCGTCGAAAATGGTATGACATATACTATCGATCTAGAATAGTCTTACCTCAAACTATATTGAGTCCCTTGACCATACTGTTGGGGCTACCAGAAGTTTCTACTGAGATTGCTTCAAGGGTTGACATCAATGACAACACTGAATTCATATCGCTCATTCTTCCCCTGTGACCATCGCTCCCCCTGGAAACATGAATCTGTGCTCTATCTCCAAGAATATAACTTTCTATCCATGCATCTAAGAAAACTCTCCCCTTCGACATCAATGGAAAAGTTAACTTCCCATCGGGGATGCTCCCCCTAACTGAATTGTCCTTGGGGATACTCCCTCTGAATAAACTCTCCCCAAACTGAACCGTCCTCTTTATTGTGCTTCCTCATGTAAATCTAAGACATATAAGAATATAATTCAAAATTCATTGTGGGGCATAAACTATGCCAATTTTTGACGAAGATACTCAAAGGCTTCCCTTGGAAGCAATTTTGTAAAGATGTATGCAATCTGTTCTTTGGTCCCAACATACTCAAATCAAATTTTCTTCTCTACAACTTGTTCACATAGAAAATGATACTTGGTTGGAATGTGCTTCATCTTGGAGTGCATCACTTGATTCTTTGAGATATTGATGGCTCTTTTAATGTCACAATATATCAGAATGGTCTCATCATACTCAACCTGTATATTTGTCAAAGGTTTTTTCATCCATAGAACCTGTGTACAACAGTCTGTTGCTGCAATATACTCTACTTCGTTTGTAGACAAAGATACTTATGATTGTTTCTTGATTAGCCAAGATACCAAACATTCACCCAAGTAGAACACTACTCCACTTGTGCTTATTCGGTCATCAATGCAACCTGGCCAATCTGCATCCGTGTAGGCAATAAGAGATAGATACTTTCCTTTTGGATACCATAATCCAAACTCTTATGTACCCTTGAGATATCTGAATATCCTTTTTACTGCTAGAACATGTGATTCCTTTGGTGTTGCTTGAAATTGTGCAACTTGTCCAACTTCCTACATTACATCTGGTCTGGATGTTGTCACATAAAGTAGGCTGCCAATCATTGACCTATAATGCCTTTGATCTTTAGACTTTGAATCATCATCTTTACTTAACTTGCAATTGGTTTGCATATGCGTATTGACTAGTTTGCAATCTTCCATTCCAAACCTATTTAGCATTTCTCTGATATACTTGGTTTGAGAAATAAAAATGCCTTGTTTTCTTTGACATATCTGAAGACCCAAAAAGAAGGATAGTTCTCCAAGTAATGAAATTTCAAATTCATTCTGCATATCCTTTGAAAATTTCTAGTTCATCCTGTCAACATCACTTCCAAAAATAATATCATCAACACAAACTTCAATTAATAAAATACTATCTTGAGTTACCTTGATGTAGAGGTTGATGTTTGCATATCCTTTCCTGAACCCTTGCTACTGTAGATATCTGTCCAGTATGGAATACCATGCTTTGGAGGCTTGTTTGAGACCATACAAATAATTATTCAACCTGCAAACATAATCTTCACTCTCCGACAATTGAAATCATTATGGTTGTTCAATGCAATCTTCTTTTTTTAGTTCCTCATTCATAAAGGATGATTTCACATCCGTCTGATACACTTTGATATTCTTGGATCATGCGTAAGCTAGGATCAATTTGATTTCTTCCATTCTAGCAATTGGAGCAAACATATCTTCAAAGTCAATACCTTCAACCTGTGCATATCCTTTACATACTAATCTAACTTTGTTCCTGGTAACCTATCTGTCTTCATTTAATTTATTTATGAAGACCCACTTTGTGCCGATCACATTCTTGTACCTTGGCCTCAGAACCAATTCCCAAGTGTCATTCTTATCTATTTTATCCAACTCTTCATCCATTGATTTTATCTAGAATTCATCCTTGTTGGCTTCTTCAAAGATGTTTGGCTCAATCAAAGATAAGAGTGTTAGGTGAAATTGTTCTAGTGAATGAATTCTTCTTCTAGTCTCAACTTCTGCATCTTTGTTCCTGATAATCTGATCTAATGGATGATTCTTCTGTATTCATTTGATAGGTGTCTTTGGAGGTACTTGAAGATCTTGTTGTTCTTTCTCTTCTGCTTCTAACTTCTCTTCTTCATCTTCCCCTTTTGCTACTTCTTCTTCCTTTGCTTCTTATTCGTGAACATGTTTCATTGAATCCTTTTCTTCTTCCTTTATTTTTCATCCACTTGTCTCATCAACCGTCACATTGATTCTTTCCACAACTTTGTTGAGCCTTAAATTGAAACATTCGTATGCTTTCCTTGTGCTCGATTACCCAACAATTATTCCTTTGTCCACACAAGAATCGAACTTTCCCATTCTGTCATATTCTATTTTGATGTAGCATTTGCTTCCAAAAACTATGAAGTGATTCACATTCGCTGGTATTCCTTTCCATATATCATAGGGAGTTTTATCTTGTTGGATTACTGAGAGGGGGGGTGAATCAATAATAACGTAATTATAATCCTTTTTCTTCAAATGTTATATCAATGTAGAATTATTATCCAATAATGAGCAGTAATAAATAAACAATCACACACATGCACAATACAC
>SNQJ01S0045042.1:16369-55788 GCA_010110895.2 Picea sitchensis
ATGGATAAACTCCAAAGTGGTCCCCTTATGGTGAAAGCCCTCATGGGAAGACGCTTTGTAGATTGAGTTATCCTAGAAGTATGGATAAATAACCCATTCTTAAATGTGGAATAATGAGATGAAGAAAAGTGAATTTGTCAGGGAAACTATCCTAGATGGATAGTGCTTGTCATGCTGTTTCTGGTGGTATGTGGAACGTCACACAACTCCTCACGGTTAGAGAGTTATGACCATATGAAGTTGGAGAACCCCTCATGAGTCTTATAGAAGCCCCCAAGGGTCAAAGTGCTTTGCAAAATAATTTATTTTAAATGAAGAAGACCTAAAATAAGGAAAGTGTAATGTTACATGAAGATATAAATAAGAGGCAAAGCTCACTCATTAAGTACACACTTGTACATATTGTATATCTATTTTCTTGTGTAAATCTTATTGTAAATACCTGTGGATGCATCTGAAGTGGCGACCGTCTAAGATAGCACGAAGGGTTGACAACGAAATTCTTAGAATTACAACGAATACAAAAAACCCTATTTTCTGAGGTGTACGTGGGCTGTCTGTGTATAGGGTGAGTACATGTACGTGGGCTGTATGTGAATAGGGTGCATACATACATGGGTTGGCTGTGTATAAGGTGCGTACATGTATGCAGGATGTATGTGAATAGGGTGCATACGTAAGCGGGCCAATTGTGTACAGGGTGAGTACATGTTGGTAAAGCCATGGAAACTTGAGAAGACAAAGATTTAAAGGTTCTAGATTCTGAGATCATTCTCCCAGGAAGGTCTAAAGTGCTCAGATACATTAGATCCATCCATTGGTTCAAAAGGTATGTCTTACTTATACAATAGTTGGATTTTGATGTATGCATGAGGAATGGCAATGGAGATTTGAGGATTCTCCCTAAAGAGACTAGTGGCTACATGGGATCTTCTGCATAAGTCAGATATACCGAAATACAATGCTTATATATTTATCATTGATACTTATTGTTGAGGCACATCTTGTATATCTTGGCATAGGGCTAAGGGTTTTTATAGTACATGGTTGATATCTTGTATTTGTTGATGTATTGAGAGGTTGAATATCAGAAAGGGTTTGATGACTAAGATCATGTGAGGGAAAGTATACTTTTTCATGATTTCATACACCTATATGGCACATGACTAGAGAGAGACACACTTGTCTTGAGTGAATGAGAATGCATGCACAAGGTACAGTTATAGTCTGGATACAGTGACAGGTTACAGATCTACATGAAAGAAGTTATAGAGGGTCAGAAGTTTTCAAGTGAAATAAAACCCTAGTTCCAAAAGGCATATGCAGGCTGCATAACAGTTAGGGCGCGTACATACGCGGGCTGCATAACATATAGGGCGCATGCATACGCATGATGCAACACTACATGTCACGTATCTGTTGTATTTTTGTAGATACATGTTCAGTTCAGGTATAGATTGATTACAGGGAAGATGTACAGATTGGATACAGGTTAGTGGTACAGGTTGCTACAGTTGTACAACAATATATCTCATAGTGACAGATTGACAGTGGTTCCATCATTCTACTTATACTTCATGGCGGTTGGATGGGGCAAGGACAGGTGGTTGTAGCCACCTTCCGGTTGTAGTCGGAGAACATAGGGGGTTGTAGCCTCCTTCTGGTTGTGGCCAAAGAATTGGGGAGTTGGAGCTTCCCTCAGGTTGTGGCATGAGAAACTAGGGGGTTGGAGCCTCCTTCTAGTTGCAACTGGAAAACAAAGGAAGTTGGTGCTTCCAATGAATGTAATTATTCAATACATATAAGAAAAAGTATTCCGTGGTTTTCTACTGATTTGGGTTTCCACGTAAAACATTGGTGTACTGTGTATGTGTGTGATTGTTCATTTCTTATTGCTCATTATTGGATAATAATACTACATTGATATAACACTTGGATCAATTTGGATAAAAAGAAATATAATTGCACTATTACTGATTCACCCCCCCTCTCAGTAATCCAACATGGATTTGGGATCAGACTCCGATGATGAGACTAAAATTGTAGCTATGGGAATCCAAGGTATAACTTATGTTGCAAGTACTGGCTCTTCTAATTCAGATGATTCAAATGATGAGTGTAAAAGGAGTGAGCTTTTCCACATAAGGGTCATAGCAAATAATGTTAAAGTTGATACTCTTGTAGATGGTGGATCACAAGCCAATCTAATCAGTGAAGAGGTTGTAAATAATTTGGGACTTGAAACTAAGCCACATCCTAGACCATATCCATTGGGATGGATATGTGGTGATAATAATTTGCAAGTAACCAAGCAATGTAAAATTAAGTTTGCAATCACTTCTAAGTATGTTGATGAAGTAGAGCTTGATATAGTGCCACTATACATATGTGGAATTGTCCTGGGAAGCCCATACCTTTATGATAGAAAAACCATATTCTACAGGGAGGAACATAAATATTGCTTCAAGAAAGATGGGAAATAGTACATTGTTCGTGCTCATCGCATGAAAACTGACAGATATTTTGCAACTATAGGGAAGTTAAAAATAACGGTAAATGCAAGCAAGATTTTAACACTTATGTCTGTAACAAATAAAAAAGAAAGTGATGGTAAACATGAAATGGTTAATTATGTTTCTAACAATCATGAAGTGTCACAAGAAGTACAACATGAGGTTCAACTACATAATTTGGTTATTGTTCATGTTTGGAAGAGGAAGCATGTTTTTTATTTCTCATTCACATATTCAGTATTGTTGTTTAGTTTGCTGCTATTCAGTGGTGTATGTTTGCTAACTCTGACAAAAAATGCAGATGATTGTGTAATAGTTGGGATGATTACTTTGATAAACAATGCTATCTCAGTTTTCAAGTTTGTTGTGGTCAGTCAGGTGATTATTGTCCAAGCAGAAAGGATGGATGATATATGACAAGTGGGGAGACAATACCCTCACTTCTTACCTGAGTAAAACCATGCTTTTGGTGGTCCAAAATCTTCCAGTGGGGAGGATTGATCCAGGAGGATATGAAATGCTAAAAAATCAAAGTTCTCCAATGCTCATGAAATCTACACCATTGCGAAGTGCTCGTCGCAATCTTTCCGGTGGCGTAAATAGATCGAAAATCCGAGTTCATATGCAAAAGTTATCGCAGTCTGAAGCTTTTTCCAAACAAGTAAAAAGTCAATAGGTCAAAGCGTGATGTGGCAGTTTGCAGAGAGGAAACGTGGCACATTCTGGAAGTGACATGTGGCAGGTTTTGATAGAGGCACATGGACCAATCTAAAGTTGACAAGTGGCATTTTCAGAGGTCGACCTATGGCAAACATGTGGATGGTGACTGGATTGTATGGGCCAGTGAAAAGGTGACATGTGCCCCAATCACAGGGTGCCACGTGGCACCCTGGATTAGGCCAAATAAGCCATGAGTTCAAAATTGGTTCTATTGTTTCTCCACATGAATTGAAACTGAGACCTCTTGGCACAACGATTTCAACAAACGACGTCAACCATCTAGACTACATTATTCCGGTTAAAGTCGTTGCAAAAACTTTTATTTAACTTGGAAAGTGATGTATGTAGCATAAAAAGAGTCTATCGGTGGGGTTGAACCCACGATGTCCGCTGGACCTATAACCTTAACAAACAATTATTTGCCAATGCACCATGATATTTCACTTGCTCTAAAAGAGAGACACTCGGGTTTTGTTCATAAAAATTTGACTCAATCGAATTTTCTTCACTCCTTGGCGTGGACCTCTACTACTCTTTTATTACCCCAAGATTTCATAAAATATGCCATAAGATCACCAACCGCCCAGCCAATTGAGGAGGATAGCCTTGCATGAGGATGCAGGGTGGAATGGATATAGGAGATGGATGCGCTTGTGGATTAGCTTGAAGTTCAGAATGAGGCCAAGATCAAGGCCTCCATCGATGAGAACGTTGTTCCTCCTAGAGAGTTCAAGAGGACTTCGCACAAGGACTACACTGTTTCTATAAAATATCGATTAGCATAGGAACACCTACAACTCATCTTCGAATTGTGAGGGGATGTGTCTGACCTGAAATTCAAGATAGAATAGATGGATGCAAAGCTATCTATGTTGTTGGACCTACGTACACATCTCTCAGCTCAACAAACTACTCATAATTTGGGCTTCTGAAAGTGTGGGAAATGCCAATCCTCAGGCTAGTCATGGTTTTTCATAATCACCTTGTTGTCTTTGTTTATGTCTTGTTTATCTTCTTGCTGCATATTGTTTGCTTACTTTTAGAGACTTTTAAAGAACGATTGCAACATCTCTGTCTCTCATAAGCATGCTTATATTTTGACTCAGGTTGAAGCTTGAGTTGGTTTCCTTTTTTGGCAGCCCAAGCCCTAATAGACTCTGCATGTAATTTCTAGCAGATCCATATTAACCCCATATCTATCTAGCATTGATAGGGATCAAATCTCTCGAGCTGCAAACTTTATTAGAGTGCAAAACTTGAGGAAACGTTAAAGGTTTGCACAACGAGAGATTTGATCCCTCTAGGTGCTTGATAGATCTAGGGTTAAGATGGATCTATGTTTGTTTATAGTGATATTTTAATCTATTTGTATAGAGTTATCTTAATTTAAGATATATATAAAAATATGGAAAAATATGTTTTCACACCATGATCTTATTATTTAGTTATTTCTATATTGGTTTCTTATTTATGTTTTTATAGGTTAAAAAATATAGTTATGGTATTGCTAATTAATATAGCAATATTTTGATGATTTATTAGAATAGATATATCTATTATTTATGTGGTTTGTGGTTTTATTTTATATGTTAAAAAATATGGTTGTTGATTTATAGTGATATTTTAATTTATTTGTATAAGGGGTCTAGAGGTTTGACCGTGACCTTAAAATTATATTATTATTTATTAATATCTATATAAAAAGATGGAAAATAAATAAAAGATTTTTTTGTTGTTGTTGATGTTAATATGGATTTATACAAGTTTATTTTATTTTTATTATGGTTGATGAGTTTTTTAATTTTTAATTTTTATGGATTACATTTTTTTTTCAATTTAGTTATCAATGTAATAAAATGTGACACATCTTCATGGGTTGTAAATGCACCTAGTTATTCCCGGTGGAATCAACTTAATGGAACTATCAATGCCACTCAATTAACCAATAAATGAGCATGCATGTTCTACTAATAAAATCAACACCAAAATGAACGATCTCTCTCTCTCTCTCTCTCTCTCTCTCTCTCTCTCTCTCTCTCTCTCGTCATGAGAGGTGAGTCAAGTGAATTGATTTATTTTAAGAGGTGGTTCATGCACTATTATAATCTATAAATGGAAGGCTTATGACTCATCCTTTTTCGTTATAAAACTTGTAGAATTAATTTAATTACATAACACAAGACTAAAGTAAATGATCATGAATATAATAATAAGTCGAAGATTACCCGAAAAACCCTATCTTGGGAAAACTAGCAAATAATGGCTCTTGTTTGGATTAAATTAATCTCAGGAATATATCCATATTACAATGGCATTGAGGAAAAAATACTAGATTTCCTAATGGCTCTAATGGCCTTTTCCACAACTTAGCAACTCATAGGATGTGGTGTCTTTATTAGAAAAATAGAAGTTTCAGAGAAGAAATAACAAAATATAATGAGATTTAGAGATGAAATGACAAATTATAATAACATTAAGAAATTGTAGAAGAACCTGAAATCCACAAATAACAATACCTTTACTGAGAAAACAATGTTCACTTGCTTCTTTGATGGGGCAACCTCAAGATGAGAAGAGTTCCAATTACAATATGTTTAACAAGACATCTCATTACATTGCTTCTACTTTTTATATAGTTTCTATCTAACATCCCATGAACTTTCTAGTAGGAAGAACCTTCTAGTAAGCCTTCTTACAATTATTTCTTTCACATTGTATCTACTACATGGTCCTTATTTAATAAATATGGCCCTAATACATTGAAACCTATGTACTTAACGAATTTAGGGTAAGACCCTAACATGTCTTCGCCCTTATAAAGAAACATGGTCCTCAAGGCTAGAGATGAGGAAATTGTTGAAGGATCTCCATTGGTTTCCATGTGGCATCCCCAAGCTATGTATCATTCCATTGTAGCGGGGCCTCTTGGATAGTGCATTGTTGGAAACAACACTCTCTTTGGTTAAGGGTGGCTTCATGATACAACCAAATGGAACCTTCTTCATCTAGTTTGGGAAGGTTGGTTTGAATATGGGAATTAGATATGACTATTTTCTTTAAGCATGAGATATGAAAGATTGGATAAATTTTAGAGTGGCTAGGAAGCTCCAATTTGTAAGCCACTAGCCCAATACATTTGAGGACCTTATAGGGGCCATAAAACTTGGGAGCATGTAATGTCTCTTTCCAAATGATCTCTCAAGGAGATTGATATAATAGACTAAGTGATTCCTGTATGCTATAATCTGTGGAAAGGGGGAATTAATTAATTATTTAATGTCACAGGGGCAAAAAAGTAATTTTTTAAAAGTGATATTGAGTAATTAAAAAAATGGGGTGTTTTAAGTGACTTAAAGTTTATACATTCACTTTACTTTATTAAAAGGGTAAAAGGGTTCGAAAAGGGTCAACGAAGAGGGAAAAGGAGAATGAGAGCACACTCTCTCATTATGCATATGTTATTTTTTCAAAAAACAAATTGAGAGAGCTCTTGTGGATTTGGCTCTTGGGACGAAAAACCCTAGAGGAGTTTGGGATTGGATTTTGTGGTGAAACTATCCACCCTAGTCGATCAAAGAGAAGGGATCATTCAAATTTCTTCATTGTGATTCAATATGGCTATGTATTTCGAAATTTGGTAGTTGTTTTCTTCATTTGCAAGGATCGATTTGGTGTGAGGAGGCCGAGTTTGGCTTGGGGATGCATTTTGGTGTTGGGGACAAATTTTTCTGGAGTTTTGGGACTGAGTTACTTGCTTGGATATTGAATCTTTCATTTTGGGTCGATTTTCTTTGTGGATAGGCACCTTTCATATAGCAGGGGATTTTCTATTACTCAGAGACTGAGTTATATCCATTAGAGGCTGATTTTGTTTATAGGTTGATATTTCCCATTACTGGACAACATCACACTCATTGTGGAGCCAATTTATCTTGCTGGAGGATGAGATTAAAGTTGTTGGGTCGAGTTCTCAAGTGGGAGGAGTCTATGAACCTTGCTTGACACATTTCTGTATTAGGGAAAGGTCAAAACCTCATTAGAAACAAAGTTGTGGGGACTAGAAGATTACACCAAGTAACAAACCATTAGTTTCAATAGTTATTACAACAACAAGTTAATCTGTTTCTCTCAGCCAGTTATACACCTTGGCTTCACTGTATCTCAACCATAAATATGTGAGTTACTGCTAATAATAAACAAGTGTAATTTTTGCTATGTTTTCTTTATTGTATCAACTGTGAGTTATGGTTCTTTTATATGTTTGTTATTGTATACCTTTGTTTTATTGAAAGGAACTTTGTCACACTTGAATCATATACCAATCACCCATAACACTTCAAAAACTCAACTAAAAATATCACAATAGTAAATTGGGAGTTTAACAGTGAGAAGATACCTACAAGCTAAGTGTTTGATGAGAGTCAACACTTAGAAACACTCATATATTACTACAACAGTAAGGAAAATTGTGATAACAATGGTTAGGTTCATTACACTGGTATCAAAGCCTCATTCATGCGAGCTTGAGGGGGTTTATTAATTCATGAGGCAAGAAGACGAAGGATATATCACTTATAGAAGTAGAAGGCAGTGAATGGTAGAAAACATATTTAACTTGGAAGAAGAAGTAGAAGAGAACCAACCAGAGGCAGAACATGAAGGAGACATGGGGGAAAATAATGAGGACAAGGCCTTGCAGATCCTAGAGGGTTTAGCCAGTGGGAATATATAGTTGGTACAACTATTGACTCAATTATTCGCCAGTAGCCAAACAAACCAAAATCATGGGGGAAACAATGGTTTGGGAGGCACTAATGGATACAATGGGAACCAAAACCATAGGGGTAACAATGGTGCAGGGGGTTCCAATGGGAACAATGGGAATCATACAGAGGGAAGAAATAATCACATTCTCACACAAGTTGGCACTAGGACCCCTGGTAGAAAGATTCCTAGACCTCTTATTCCTTAGTTCTTGGGGAATCAACAAACATGGAATCAAGGGAAACAAGAACAAGGTGAAACCTTTGATGATTATTGGAGGGAGTATCAGGATCTTGGTCACTACAAGAGTACTGCAATATCAAGTATAGGAACATAACAAGGGAGGTCAACATGGGTCAACACAACATTGATCTCGTGAGAAAGGTTGGGATATCACCATTCCTTCTTTTGATGGTTCGAACAAGTGCACAACTAGAGCATGGGTTCAGAAGTTGGACACATACTTCAAACTTAACACCATGCCTAAGGAAGAAGTGATTAAATTCACTACCTTTCATTTGAACGAAGAGGCCCATGAGTGGTGGTACCATGGATTGGTCATTATGGGACATGCCAACATTACTTCCTATCTAGACTTCACACAGAAGTTGATGGAGAGGTTTGACAAGAAGGATATGGAATTACATTTTAGGGAGTTGGCACAACTCAAACAGGTTGGGACACTGGATTCTTACATCATAGAGTTTCATAGGCTTGCAGTCATGGTAGCAAATATATCTTAGCATAGGTTGGTGATATTTTTCATTGAGGGTTTATCCGAGCCACTACGTGGTTGGGCGAAGGACTTCAAACCAAAGACTCTACATGATGCCATCATTAGGACATAGGACATGGAGGATGCAGTCCCAAAGATTATTTTTTTCTCTAAACCTTTTATTCCATAGAAAGGAAAAGATAAGAAACCTTTGCAGAAAGAGGGGACTGGTAAGGAGAAGTTGGATGAGGCAAATCACAACGAGTTGAGAAGAAATAAGATTTTCTTCAGTTGTAAAGAATCTTGGGAACCTAAACACAGGTGTATGGGAAAAGGTAAGGTGCACTATATAGAGGTGCACTCAGATAGTGATGAGGAAGAGGAGGAAGCTACACTGTAACAAGGCAACGAGTATGGAGGCTCGAGTGATGAACAACCTCATGAGGAGGCTAAGGGTGAGACTATCGCCACTCTATCATACACTCCTATATTTTACACCTTTAGAGTTAGAGGAGTACTCTGGGGAAAAAGAGTCACATCTTTGATTAATGGTGGGGAAACCCACAACTTCATTGATGTAGCATTGGTGGCCAGGAGACACATGGCTATAGAGGACTTCGAGGGATTCAACATGGTAGTAGCTAATGAATTTTATATGACATGCACATAGAATATTTTGAGGTTGGTCGTGACATTGGACAACTATATATTGACCGATGATTTTTATGTGGATGATATGGTGGATGGAGATATAGTTTTGGGTGTTCAGTGGCTTCATTACTTGGGGGAAATTAAAATGAATTACTAGGTAATGGATATGAAGTTCAACACAACAAATGGAAAGAAGGTTATTATCAGGGGAATGTAAAATAGTGGCCCAAATATTGTTTCAAACAAAAGTATGGAGTCCATTTTCAGACACAGATATGTAGCATGTGAAACTAAGTGCTTGATTACAACTCATGAGGATCCAAAGGGCCAACAACATCATCATGCAAATATCCAAGCATTGTTGAGTAAGCATGACAAGGTTTTTGGATAGATTCCTCTAGGGAGACTTCCTGATAGGGGATTTGAGCACACCAATGAGTTGGAGGAGGGAGCGAAACCTGTAATCACTACCCCCTATAGACATCCAAATAAGTTCAAGGACGAAATTGAGAATGCTATTAAGGAACTGTTGGAGATGGGACACATCAGGCATAGCTCTAGTTCATTTGCGTCTTCTGTAGTGTTGGTGAGGAAGAAGGATGACACGATGTGGATGCACATTGACTATAGAGCCTTGAAAAATAAGACAATCAAGAACATATACCCTATCCCCTTGATCAATGAGCTTCTAGACAAGTTGCATGGAGCAATGTTTTTTCGAAGATTGATCTTCGATCAAGGTATCATTAGATCAGGGTCAGAGAGTAGGATATCCCCAAAATTCTTTCATATGCCATTATGGAAATTATGAGTTTTTGGTCATGTCGTTTGGGTTGACCAATGCTCCAACTAATTTTCAGTTCTGCATGAACCACATCTTCAAAAAGAAGTTGAGGAAGTTCTTGTTGGTATTGTTTGATGATCTTCTGATATATAGTAGGACATGGGAGGAACATTTGGAGCATCTGGATGAGATTCTGGGCATCATAGAGGACCAGTCACTATATGCCAAGGAGTCAAAGTGTGAGTTTATCATGACAAAGATCCTATACTTGGTTCATGTGGTCAGTGCTTACAGAGTACAGGTGCATAAGCAGAAGATCCGATCCATACTGGATTGGCCACCGCCCAAGAACCTTACACACTTGCGTGGATTATTCAAGATATGCAACTACTATAGATGGTTTGTAAATGTCTTCTCATAGTTGGATACACCACTCATGGATCTCATGAAGAAAGGGGCGTTCAGGTGGATAGAGGAGGCCCAAAAGACATCTGCCAGGATGGAGGAAGTGATGAGCACTTGCCCAGTTTTATCACTTCCTGATTTCACTCAGCCCTTTGTGCTTGAGTGTCATTTGTTGGGTGAGGGGATAGGAGCAATTTTGATGAAATAGAGACATATGATATCATATGAGAGAAAAAATCTCACAGAGTTAGAAATACTTTACTCCATCTACGAAAAGGAAATGCTCACCATCATGCATGCTTTCGAAAAGTTTAGAAAATACTTGGTAGGTGGAAAATTTGTGGTTAAGATTGACCACAATAGCTTGAGACACTTTCTAGGGTAGAAGGACTTGAATGAAAGGAAATAGAAGTGGGTTAGAAAACTGCAGGCATATGACTTCGACATTGAGTATGTGAAAGAAAAGGAAAATGCGGTTGCTGATGATCTCTCCAGGAAACTAGAAATATGTTCACTTGTAGAGATTTCAACTGACTGGAAATCCCATCTCTTGGTAGAGTATTCAAAGAACAAATTTGCGTCTGAGTTGATGGATCACAACGTATAGGATGACATGTACAAGGTGGTGGATGACATCATCTATTACAAGGGTAGCATATAATTAATCCCATAGTCTACATCGAAGGAAAACATTATGAGGGATATGCATGACACACCTCTTGTAGGTCATCCTGGATACTTTAAAACTTATAGGAATATCAGGGAGAGGTTCACGTGGAAGGGCCTCAAAGATTATGTATTAAGGAATGCGAGGGAATGTGTGACTTGTCAACAAAACAAGTTAGAGTAGACCCATCCAACGATATTACTACAACCATTACCCATTCCAGAGCAGAAGTGGGAAATCATATCTGTGGACTTCATCACAGGTTTTCCTAAAGTACAGGGAAGAGATTGCATATATGCGCTGGTCGATCGATTGACCAAATTTGTAAATTTCTTTTCCATATCTTCAGAATATAAGGCAACAAAGGTAGCAGAGTTGTTCTTCAGGGAAGTATTCATACTCCACAATTTGTTGAAGTACATTGTCAATGGTAGGGACAATAGGTTCCTTAGTGCATTTTGGAAGAAGCTGTTCAATTTGGCTGGCACAAAGTTGGATCCTAGCACTAGTTACCACCCCCAGACAGATGGTCAGACGAAGATCATGAACAAATGACTCAAGGGCTATTTGCGTAACTATGTGTCCGGTGAGAAAAAGGCATTGGTCAGGTGGTTACATTTAGAAAAACATTGTTATAACACCACTTACCACATGTCTATTGGTATGATCCCATTCTGAGAATTATATGGCTATGATGCTCCTTCATTTGTTGATTTGGTGTATGGGGATAAAAATTCTCCCAAAGAAAAGGATTGGATCCAAGAGAGTCAAGACAACCTCAAGACTCTCAAAGAAAATTTACAGATGGCCCATAATAAAAAAAATATCTATGTGGATAGGCACAAGGTCGAGCACACTTTCGAAGTAGGAGACTTGGTATTCTTGAGATTACATCCATACAGACAGTCTTCACTGAAGAAATGTGGTGCAAAAGAGATTAAGTCATGATTTTGTGGTCCCTACAGATTGGTTCAAAGGATTGGTGAGGTAGCTCATGAGTTGGAGTTACTGGAGGGAAGTAAAATTCACAATATGTTTCATGTTTCATGCCTTAAGAAGGAATTGGTACAAAAAGTCACTTCTTCGACCGAGTTACCCCCATTGGATGAGGAGGGGTAGTTAGTATTGGTTCCTGAGGAGATCTTGGAGGTACGAGAGACAATATTATGTAAGAGGGTGATCCGAGAGTACCTCATCGGGTAGAGATATTTTCCAGCAAAAAATGCCACATGGGAAAGTGACCAGATCTTGCAACATCCTAACTTGAAGTTGCTTGAGGAAAAACAATCTCGGGAAGGGAGGATTGTAATGTTCCTCTCCAAATGATCTCTCCAAAAGATTGACATAATAGCCTAAGTGATTCCCTTAGTCTATAGTCAGTTTAAAAGGGGAATTAATTAATTATTTAATGTCATAGGGGTAGAAAAGTAACTTTTTAAAAGTGACATTGAGTAATTAAAAAAAGGGGTGTTTTAAGTGAATTAAAGTTTATAAAGTCACTTTACTTTATTAAAAGGGTAAAAGGGTCCAAAAAGGGTCAACGAAGAGATAAAAGGAGAATGAGGTCACCCTCTCTCATTATCCATATGTTATTTTTTCAAAAAATGAATTGAGAGAGCTCTTGTGGATTTATCTCTTGGGACGAAAAACCTAGAGGAGTTTGGGATTGGATTAAGTGGTGAAACTATCCACCCTAGTAGATATTAGAAGAGGGATCATTCATATTTATTCAGTGTGGCTACATATTTCTTCATTTGGTAGTTGTTTTCTTCATTTGTAGGGAGTGATTTCAAGAGGCCGAGTTTGGCTTGGGTTTGCGTTTTGGTGTTGGAGATAAAGCTTTCTTGAGTTTTAGGATTGAGTTACTTGCTTGGAGATAAAATATTTCATTGCTTGGTCGATTTTCTTTGTGGAGAGGAACCTTTCATATAACATGGGTTGTTCTATTACTTAGAGACTGAGTTTTGTCCATTAGAGGATGATTTTGTTTAAAGTTTGATATTTCCCATTGTTGGGCAACATCACACTCATTGCGGGGCCGATTTATCTTCCTGGAGGTTGAGATTAAAGTTGTTGGATTGATTTCTCAAGTGGGAGGAGTCTGTGAACCTTGCTAGGATCATTTATGTATTGGGGAAAGGTCAAAACCTCCTTGGGAGAAAAGTCATGGGGAATGGAAGATTACACTAGGTAGCAGACCATTGGTTTTAACAGTTATTACAATAACAAGTTAATCTATTTATGTCAACCAATTATACACCTTAGATTCACTGTATCTCAACCATAAATATGTGAGTTACTGCTGATAATAAACAAGTGTAATTTCAGCTATGTTTTCTTTACTATATCAACTGTGAGTTATGGTTCTTTTACATGCTTGTTATTGTATACATTTGTTGTGTTTAAAGGAACTTTGTCACACTTGAATCATATACCAATAACCCATAACACTTCAAAAACTCAACTAAAAATACCACATTAGTAAATTGGGAGTTTAGCAGTGAGAATATACCTACAGCCTAAGTGTTTGACGAAATTCAACACTCAGAAAGACTCATATATTGCTACAAAAGTAAGACAAATTGTGACAACAATGGTTAGGTTCAATACAGATCAAGATTCCGGTGGTAGTTGTCTTTCAGTAATTTCTTATTATAATACTACATATAGAGGAACAACTGATCCCCTTATTCAAAATGGTGTTCAGAATGATGTTGATCAACGTGTTTCTTCATCCTATCCTAATCCATTACTAGATTATCCTTGAGTGTGCAAATAATGTCGACTTGAGAGGTGAGGGTTTTGGCTACCTCCTGCACCTTAGAGACTCTTGATAAGTAGGATAGTACTAGTGGGATATTTTTTCCATAAACAACCTCAAAGTGAGTCATTCGAGTGGTAGCATGATAAGTGATGGGCCAATGAATTGCAACAAGGGTATTGAACTCCTCAATTGTAACTTTATATTGCCAACCTAGGGACATACTTCTTTGACAAGGTATTGTGCACTATGCATGAAAACTACATAAAGAAACACATCTACTTAAGAAGGAGACATGTTAAATCTATGAATGAAAGGGCTACTTCATCAATGTAAAGGCTAAAATGTATTCAACAATAATCAAATGAACGTTGCAAAATGATTGAATGAAAAGAGTTTTAAAATAGAACTTGAAATAACCTACTAATCAAAAGCTAACCCCACTTAATTTGACATAAATGAGAGCTGAAATGAAGTACTACAAACCAAAGTAATGTAACACCCCAATTTTAATCCCTATAATGTACTATGTAAATGCGACTTCGGATGGTGAGTCGGTATGTTGAAAGGCCAGGGTTCCTAGAAATGTAATACTTATATATATATTAATAAAATGCATCATTGGATGCAAGATGGACAAGGACAAGATATAGGGGGCTATGATTCCATGAGAGAGGGGGATAAAGGGGATAAGTATTTTATTATTATGTTTATTCACCCATCTTTGTTTTAGTTGGGAGAAGTGATTACATGAGCTTCTTGGGGAGGCCATGTGGTTCTTGGTTCTTGTAATTATATAAACCCTATTTTGGGATGTTTTGGGGAGAATAATTTTCATTCATTCATTTGGGAATTCCTCATTCATTATTGCTCATTCATGTGCTCTTGGTTTGGGAATGGAAAGGTGTGGTTGGGGAAGGAGAGACATTGCTAGATTGATGTAAGAAATTACTAATCAGTCTGAGAGGGAATGGATTCCCGTGTGCATGAGATTGATGGAAATTTTGAAAGAACTGTCCACAACTGAGGATCCTTGGATTTTTACAACATTGATATTTCATGACCAGTAGCACTAGAGCCCTGGAAAGAAATTGGAACAACTTGAGGAACTGCATGGAAGAGAAAGGGGTTCCTTTCTTTGGGTTGTGCAGGCTAAAGGGAAAAAAGGTGGTGAATTAGGATTGTTGTGTGTTTGGGAAAACAATGAGAGCTTGTTGGCTAACTACTATATGTTTAGAGTCAGCCTAGGACCTATCCTTGTGGATTCATATCCCTAGCTTGGGGGTGAATTGTTGTTGATATTTGGAACAACAATTTCTATGGTTGGGTGGAACGTCCTTGGTCTGCAGCCAGTTGGTGGATGGTTTTATTAATGATAAGCGATCTCTATGTTTTCTTGCATATTTATATTATGTTGTGTATTATTATTATTATCTCTGAGATGATGTGTTTATGCTGTGCTCATTTGTTGTTAATCTTGTGCATGACATATTGTTAAGCATTCTTTCATGGTTTAACATGTTTTGTTTAGTCACATGCTTTAGATTCATGTTTCTTGAATGGAAAGAATGGAACAAAAATTTGTAATCAGTCTAAGAGGGAGAATTTGGAAGTACCTGGGCAATGGGTACATTTCAGATCAACATCCAGGCAAATCGTTTTAGTATTTGTTGTACCGGGTACATGACAAAGTGATATCAGAGTGAAGTTTTTCATGTGATGATGTTGGGTATGTTAAAAATTGGTATCAAAGCAAGGTTTTTCATGTGTTGATTCCAAGTATGTTACAAATTGGTATCAGAACCGTAGGTTACAACAATGGGCCTTCAAGGGCCTGCTACATGATAGGACATAAGTTCTTGATTGAAATTAAATAATTTCCATGGGACATCATCGAAAGGGAGAATTTTTCAGTTCAACATTGTCTTTTCAGCTTTGGAAACCATGTTTAAGTTAATCTCCATGGCCTTGGATTTCCAACGAGCTGTCACTTGCTTGATTTGGGCATCAAGAGTGAAAGTTGTGACTCCTGGAATTCCAATGCACAATCATCGTTGGTCTAATMTCCACATGGGTTCTCCGTTGTCGATCCACGATATGCCTATTTTACTTTATCCCACATGCATTGGAGAGGGTTTTCATGACCTGTTTATAATAAAAACYGACCCCTTTGTCACTTGTACATGAAGCACAGAGAGCCACAAAAACTTGTGAAGCTTACACATAGATGTAAATTTTGATTGGTAGGACCCCACTTGAAACGAATGTTCTCCAGACTGGAAATCACTTGGGAAAACAGAGGCGGTCTAACCTGATGACCCGATTCTTGGTGGATCAGACCAAAGTCAATTGGGGGAGTTGGATGGAAGGCTTATGTGGTGGCCTAGTGGACCAGACCAGACCAGAGTCAATTGTTGAATGGAAGGCTTGTGTAGTCACCCGGTGGTTGGTAAGCCGGTGGACCAGACTGGACTAGAGTCAACTATTGTATGGAAGGCTTGTGCGGTGGCATGGTGGTTGGTGGACCAGATTGGAGTTGTTTGGAAGTTCCATGAGAGAAGTGGCTCGATGGCATGGTGGACCGACCAGAGTTGTTGGAAGTTCCACGAGAGAAGGGGTAAAATGGTCTCCCAGTGACCGGAGCCATGTCAACACCACATCATCATCCATGTCATTATATTTCCACGTAGGCAAGATTGTCCTACATTTAAAAAAAACTCCAAGTCTAGAGCCATTTTCTTATTTTGGCCATAATTGGAGCAGTTTAAATCAGATTGAGATGAAACCTCTGAGTTTTTTCCATAGAGACGAGATATAAAAAAATTCTAGAGAGGTCCATTGTCTCTTTTTGCTTGGATTTGTTAGGAATTTCAAAATATTGTTTTTTAAAGATTTGGGCCCAAATAATTGGCATAGATCTAGATTAAGATGAAATTCTTGGAGAGAGTCTAGAAAGTAGACATGGAAATAACCCATGAATAAATTGAATAAATTCTAAGGGGATTGGAATAGGGATGCTGAAATAGGCCAAAATCCACTATTCTAGGCCACTTTTTGAGGTTTTTTTTTTATTTTCAGAGGAAAAGTGACCTTAGATCACAAAACTGGAAAATTTTATTTACTCAACATTTTATATACTCATCGGTTCCAAGTCTAGAAAAAAAAATTGTAAAAAGGATAGAGTTGCAGATTCCATATTGTTGTAGAATCTTACTGGAGTGACATATGGAAAATATGAAGGTTGTTGTGTGTTCACCATTATTATTATTATTAGTGCCTGATACAAATTTTTTCTTGATTCCTTATGGATTTTATTCTACAGTTGACAAAAGTTGACCTAGTAAAATTGCATCAGTGGAGAAAGTGTATAAATGGGGTGAAAATGGATTTTTCATGAAACCATAGCTTTCAGCTCAGAAATCAAAATAAGGTTTGAGTACAACCATTGGAAATTTAATCTAGAGGACTATATGATAGAAGGATTGAATCCTCTGAGAGAGCATCTAGTTATTATATAAAGCTACAGGAAAATGGAATTTGACCTTTGTGAACCATGTAATTATTCAAAATAAAGATTTCTCAAATGATGTTAATTTTGGGAAAACATTTTCAAAGGTTACAGGTACAAGACAAACGTCCATAATTAGTGAGAAAGGTCTAATATAATCATGATAGTTCCTATGCAAAGGTATATAAGCACATTTGAAAAGTGCAATAGCCTAGTAATCAAAAGAGGAAGGGAATGAACTTGATCTTGGATATGACATATGTTATAAACTAGAAAATTCATTTGAGAATAAAACTAATTATTACTTGCAATAAAATGAAATGGAAGCATGAGAAATCTTGTAGATGTTAGATGAGGGAATAAAGAGTTGTAGGGAAAGTAATGAAAAGTGGATAAAGAACTCGAGAATAGTAGAACAAAAGAATTATTATTCAACTGCTACAGAGTTTGAATGAATTGCAAGGCACAACAACAAGTATTCTCACATGGGACATGAATCTAGTGGGTGAAGAATGTCATTAATGGGCATAGAAAAAAAAAGTAAGACTCCATAGCCTTGAAGGTAGAGATGTGTAGATAGTTGCAAAGATTGATGTGAAAGAGAATAAGGAGCTTAGGAGGTGATGTGTGAATCATCTCTATGTGCCAAACACATGAGTTTCTAAGAAGTATTTGCTATCTATGACTTAGATACTTTGTCTATAATAGTACTCAGAACAAGAAATCCACTTATGATAGTAGAGTTCACAGTGGAAGCAGGATACCAATGCAAAGAAATCGAGGATAGAACAATGAAGGTTCTTTCACTTGAAAAGTTCCAGTGATTGAAAATAAACTTCCATTGGAAATGGTTTTGAGTGGGAAAAGTATGGCTTCACAAGGAATTATTAAATGAAGTGAAGAGGACCATTCCCAAAATTGGGAAATCCAATGGACAACTAGAAGTAATAGCAGGGATGTGGAATGATTATGGTTAAGTTGATTCAAGGATGTTGTGGTAGTAGAGTGATGGAATGTTGTGAGCTACCTCATTCTAAGGTGTTGGAATGCTTCATAAAGGTAAAGTTTGGATATGTCCGCCTAAGATAAGATGCTGCCAATATAACACATTGATTGGATTGCAGAATGGCCAAGTGGAACTTGTCTAGAAAGTGTTCAGACCAAGGAAAAATAGTGCATATAAGCATAATGGGATCACACAAGGAAGCAAGGATCTGGAAAAATTCAAGGACAACTAGTTACAACATAAGAAAACAAATAATTAAGTGAACTAAAACAAAAATGCCCCAGAGTGCATGTTGCATACAATGAAGTTAGATGCATTAGTAGGCATGCTGACAGTGAATTCTTGGTGCATATGGATGTGCATTTGTGCATATGTACATGCTTGGATATGCATATGTCATGCTTGTAGACTTAAAATAGTATGTTGTTATATACATGCAATAATGACATTATGGAAATTGAGTATGACTAATGACATATTATGTATTAAAAAAATGATATAGAATGGTTAAAGATGTGGATGTTTTTATGCTTATGACAAAATCTATGTGAAGACCCATGAGGGTGGTAGGAATGGTGATAAAAGAAGATGGAGGAGGAAGCCTATGAGCTTCTACAAATACTAGCTGATCATGTAACATCAAGTAGGTTGATAACAACCATGCAAGTATGCATTTGGTTGCATCTGATGCACAAATTCTTAAGGGAATTGAGGTAAGAATTCCCTTAGTTAAATTTTAAATATTTAAATTGATATGTAATGGCCGAAGGACTAGAGTATATAAATGTTGTTCATACTAGAATGCATTTAGTTGCATATTGTGTTATGATTGGTTATGAGATCATACCCGGGTAAAATCATGAGACACATTCCTACTATAGCAATGAATTCCCATAGAGCTAGTCATGTGTGAGACCATGAGATGGTTGGATATGGAAGGGATATAAYRCTATGTGAGTGATCAATGGTTTCCCCTGTATAGATGATGTTTGGACTRCAACCACTTTGCTGACATTGAAGAGCACTTATGAATCATGTTCCTAGTGTTGTGTATGGGTTGAAGAGGARGGTATTCAAATAGTTGGAAAAGTAATTGGGAAGAGTTCTGAAGATGTTTTGAGGCGTTGGATAGACCTTCCAAATCACCATGGTGGAATGAATGACACAGATACATGGTATTATGTAGTCAATGCAGGGATGCATTGTGTAGATGTGGCCATGGGTATTGACACATTGTTTTTTATTTTATTGGTAATTATTTGTTGCATTATGAAAATCATATGGTGCTGAAAATGCATAATGAATGATAGTTGCATTATATTTAATATGAATACTAACTGAAGGTGATTGAATTGTTAGTTTGTTACAATTATGAGATAACTTTTTGAGTTGTTGAAAAGGTTATAGAGATAGAATGATAATGCACATTAGTGTTGACAGTCTTTTTGGCTGAGTGAAGGTTGAGAAAATTGTAGGTGGAGTGGTCTTGGAAATGGAAATAATGTAATCCCATAAGAAAGACTGATATCTACTTTTGTGAGAGCCAAACATTATGAGAAGAAAACTCATTCCTAGGAAATTTTATTTTTCGGTATTAAACAATTTTGGAAATTATAATTTAAAATTATTGACAATCTATTTGGCTGCATGGAAATTGAGAAAATTGCAGGGAGAATGGCCTTAGATATGAAAGGGATGTAAGCCCATAAATAAGATTGATGCTTTCCGATGCAAGAGCCAAATGAATTATGAGTAGGAAGCTCGTGCTTGGGAAATTCTATTTTCCTGTATAAAACATATTTGACATTTAATGAGTGAAATTGTTATGATGATATCTCATGATGATTGTGTGTGTAAACAGATGAGATGTTTGATATTGAGCCTGGAAGCTCGAGAAGAGGAGCACCAAAAGGAAATAGAGATCAAGGACAAAGACATAGAACAAATAAATTCCATTGGACTTGTTGCAGCTGGAGTACATGGAGTTACAACTCTTATACTTCCTGGCCGAGTGCATTGGAGCCCTGAAGAGAAGTGGTACATCCTGAAGGATTGCATAGTAGAGAAGGGGGTACACTTCCTTGGGTTGTGTAGGCTAATGGGGAGTGCGATCTTGTTGGTTAGAACTACTACCAGAAATGTAAAATTGTAAAATCATTGTGCATGTTTTGGGTCGAAGTGCATATGTATGCATGTTTTTAGGTCAAAGTGCCTATGTATATAAGCATTTGGTTGGACTTTCTGTGCAAATTAAAGGCATGAGATCCTAGATTTGTAATATTAAGAACATTGGTATGATGTTGTGCATTGAGGACAATGAAAAAATAAGGGGAGGGGGATGTAACACCCTGGTTTGAATCCCTATGAACTAGAATGTATTATGTAAATGTGACTTAGGATGGTGAGTCGTTATGTTGAAAGGTCGGGGTGCCTAGAAATGTAATACTTCTATATATTAATAAAATGCATCATTGATTGCAAGATGGACAAAGACACGAAATAGGGGGATACTATTCCATGAGAGAGGGGGCTAAAGGGGATACATCTTTTATTATTATTTTTATTCACATGTCTTGGTTTTAGTTGGGAGAAGTGGTTACATGTGCTTCTTGGGGAGGCCATGTGGTTCTTGGTTCTTGTAATTATATTAAACCTCTTTTGGGTTGTTTGGGGGTGAATCATTTTCATTCACTCATTCGTTTGGGAATTCCTTATTCATTCTTGCTCATTTACGTGCTCTTGTTTTTGGCATGGAAATGAATGGTAGGAGGAGAGCCATTGCTAGATGGATGTAAGAAATTATTGATCATTCTAGGAGGGAATGGATTCCTATGTGCATGAGATTGATGGCAGTTATGAGATAAATATACACAACTGAGGATCCTTGGAGTTTTCTAGCATTGATATTTCCTGATCAGTAGCACTAGATTCCTGGAAAGAAATTGGAACAACCAAAGGGACTCCATGGCAAAGAAATGGGTTAATTTCTTTGGGTTGTGTAGTATAAAGGGGAAGAGAGCTAGTGAATTAGGATTTTCGTGTGTTTGGGAAAATAGTGAGAGCATGTTAGCTAACTTTTGTGTGTTTAGATTCGGCCTAGGACACATAGGCTTCACCATGTTGACCAATATCTTATCACGTTCATTCATAAAGGGTTTTTTTAATTGTGAAAAATAAGGTCAATATGTTGTAGGCATTTTGGGGGGGATGTGAGGTTTCAAGGGGTTTATAGGTATTGGGGGGTATAAAAATGGGTATCTAGTTAAAATAGGGGTTTCTTTTATTGGAAAGATGTATTGGGAGGGGGGGTTCAACAAAAGGATTTGGGAGGTATTTATCAATATCTAGTGAAATTAGGGGTTTTATTTAATATCCCATGAACACGGGTGCTATGCCACAGGTTCAATGAGTGAAGACCCCGTGGCCTAGGAACCGTCCTTGTAAATTCATGTCCCTAGCTCAGGGGTGACTTGCTATTGATATGTGGAACAATAGTGTCCATGGTCAGGTGGAACATCCTTGGTATGCATCCAATTAGTGAATGGTTTAATTAATGATAAGTGCTCTCTGTGTTTTCTTGCATATCTAGATTCCATTGTGTATTATTATTATCTCTGTGATGATGTGTTTATGCTATGCCTATTTGTTTTTAATTTTGTGCATGGCATGTTGTTAATCATTCTTTCATGGCTTATCATGTTTTGTTTAATTGCATACTTTGGATTCATGTTTCTTGAATGGAAAGAATGGAACAAAAAATTGTAATTAGTTTAAGAGGGTGAATTTGGAAGTACCCAGGAAATGGGTACGTTTCAGATAAGTTTTCATGCAAATAATTTTGGTATTTGTTGTACTGGTTATGTGACAAAGTGGTATTGGAGTGAAGTTTTTCATGTGTTGATGCCGAGTATGTTACAAATTAGTATCATAGCGATATTTTTCGTGTGTTGATGCCAGGTATGTTATAAGTAAATTTAACTAAGTTGATGTACTACAATGCAGAAAAAAACCTATTACAAAATAGAATTAAATCTACTTTAGTTAATCTACTGAAAACACAATTTAATCTACCACAATTAACATATCATAAATTTGAACCAAAGCACTAGAAAAAAATCTATTTCTACTTGAAGTGACATACTACAAAGCTAAAGAAAACAAAGTTAACAATACCTCCTCACACTGATATAAAACCATACAATTTACTTGAAATGATATGATGTAATATGCTACAATAAAGGAAGACTAATTGCAGGAAATGATGCATAACAAAAATGGAAACAAGATGGACTAAAGATAGTCAAAATGAAAGGAATGTAATAGGACAAAGAGGTTCCTTGTTCAACCTTGAGTGGGCCCTACCTAAGGCTTCTATACAAAACCTAGAAATACTACTAAAAGTAAAAAATATGGAAGTAAGATCTCTGCATTAGAATATTAATCCATAATAGCAATACGTCCTCCAATATTTTGAATTCCTTAGCTCTAAAAGAGTTTCTAATTCTCCAAAAGTAACCCAGACTAGTTATGGCTAACCCATAGCTTCTATTTATCCAAAAAGATTATATCAATCATCCATTTAATTAGTCCTTGATTGAAAGGCTCATGTCCTTAGGATCCCTATAATCAAGGGCCTATGTTTTAGGGATCAAATATCCTTCCAGTTTGACCTTTATCAATCATTAATCCAAGTGGATATGATATTGGATTCCATTCCTTAAGTGATTGAAGGCTTGGAAATCCTTGGAGGCTGTTTGATGAGGGGGACACAATCCCCCTTTTCTCTCATGCAAATGTTGGTGAAGGATCTCCTTGAACTTTGACTTGCTTGATCCATAGGTTAATACATCCTTAGATATGCATGAAATATCAAAACCATAACTAAACTAAGATACATCAAAACTCAATCACCCAAATCATTTCATTAACAATCAATTGCACAAAACCCAACACAATTTTATTAATTGTAGCACCCCCTTACTAACCCATAAAAAAGATTGTGATTCATGCAACATGCTAAAATGCTCACACATATAACATCAATTTCAATAAGCATGAATGCAACTAATTAAAAATACACACAACAACTTTACTCAATAACACAGAGTTTATGCATAACAATCTAAACCCATAAATAAATTCTCTCATGCAAATGTTGGCGAAGGATCTCCTTCAACTTCGACTTCCTTGATCCATATGTTACTACATCCTTAGATATGCATGAAATATCAAAACCATAACTAAACTAAGATACATCAAAACTCAATCACCCAAATCATTTCATTAACAATCAATTGCACAAAACCCAACACAATTTTATTAATTGTAGCACCCCCTTACTAACCCATAAAAAAGATTGTGATTCATGCAACATGCTAAAATGCTCACACATCTAACATCAATTTCAATAAGCATGAATGCAACTAATTAAAAATACACTCCAACATATAACTACTCAATAACACAGAGTTTATGCATAACAATCTAAACCCATAAATAAAAATATTGTACAGATATAAAACACTTATCTTTTTAATCAAATGTACAACCGGCTGCAAAGGAAAGAGGTTCCACCCAATCGTAGATTTGTTGCTCCAAAACTCAACAACAAATCACCCCCAAGATGGGGTTATGAGTCCATAAGAAAGAGTGGCTCCTAAGGGTGTCTATTGTCCACTCACAATAAGCTAGTTTCCTATAGCCATCCCAATCCATTGGATCTCTTCCCTCAACTTGAAAAACCTAAGGAATGTGATCCACTTATTTTCTACATAGTCCCTCAGGCTATCCCCCTCCCTCTAGGGATCTGCATAGGTTGGATAGGAATCACTCTTGCTAGGGGCTCCAGGGATTTACAACTGCAACAAAAAACTCTCAGCGAAAACTCCTTTTATCTCCATAATAGTCTCACTCTGCAGGCCTAAAAACCCGCTTCTTCATGCCATTATAGCTCCAAAAAGTTTCCCACAAACCCCACTATGGATTCCTTCCCATTTGATCACCCAACACCCTCTTGTTGTCCCAAAATACACTTGTAAAACCTTCCTACAATTCCCATTCAAATTTCCCGTTTTACCCATGTATGTTGACTCTCACATTCCCCGATGTTGATTTTACTCAGCCCCATGCTCTCAATAACTATGTGAATTGAATTTCCACCTAACCCTCTTACATGTATTCAATGATTGGGGATTTGATACACTCAAAAGGAAAATAGAAGGTTCACATAAAATAATAATTTAGAAAGTGGCATGGGATTGAAAAACATGACTAATCCCCCCCCCTAGACCTTCCCCTCTCTTGTGGAAACTTAGCCCCCATGACCCTGTCCATGTCCATTTTCAATCGAGTTACATTTTATTTTATTATTTTTTGATATACAATGCTTACATATCACATCATTTGGCCCGTGACCATACATTGTATTTACATTATACATTGCTAAACTTGAGATTAAAAATATGGATGTTGCATTCCCCTCCCCCTACAATTTGCACTGTCCTCGATGCACAACACCATAATGGTATACATGTACAAAATTTTACATCATAATTCTTGATAGTATTTTCAAGTTCACAACTACTGCAACAATTCCAACCAGCGATCTCTTGTTCCCCTCAACCCACACAACCCAAAGAAGTGTACCCCCTTCTCTGCCTCAAAGTCCCTCAGGTTGTACCACTCTCTTTTCAGGTCTCTAGCATAGGTTGAACATGGAGTCTCTAAGATGTGGCTCCAAGAACTCCAACTACAAAAATGTGGTGATGCATGTAGCGTCGGACAAGTACTTCCACACTAGCTTGGTGTCTAGCATGTGTAAGTCATCCAAAGTATGCTAAGTGTGAGAATTTACTTTGATTAAAGTAATTATTAAAGTAAAGCGATTTTATTAGTGAGTTGAGTTTTATTTAAGGAAAATGTTTTAATTAGAATTAGTGAATTAAATAATATCCATTGATCTCAAGTGAGGTGATAAGTAATCTCAGTTGTCAATTAATTTGGAGATTAAGGTTAGGTCATAACTCAATCTTAAAAAAAAAATACTAGGGTACAGACAAAGATACTTTCTATTAGAGACCAAAGTGAGACTTTTACACAGAGATAGAAAAGAAGGAATTTTTCTACTATGAAGTCAGTTGAGAGTGTAGAAGCAAAGAAGTACTTTTTCTTACGCATTGTATGAGTGAGTGAGATCTCATAGAGAAAGGGTGAAGAGTATTTCATCCAAGTGTTGATGAAGAGAGGGTTGGATCACGAAGGAATGTGATTCAAGAGATAGATAGGTGGATAAGGAATTCCATATAGAGATCATACAAGTCAAGGAGAAGAGAGAGTAGAGGCAACCACACGTGGGTTTCAGCTGATTGAATCTAGAGGAAAGTGTAGTGTCATACATAGGTTTCCGTACAATATTTCATTACGTGTATGTCGGTTCTAGTGGAGATAGGTGCATATACACGAGTGAGAAGGAAAGGTAGGTATACCTCGCAAAACATGTTTTATTTAGAGTTGTACAATAGTATAAACTTTTACAGGTTTGTTTGTAGTTGTATTTCTCTCAGTGGGTCAATATCCCTATTACAAGAGCCCTTATTTGACCATAATAAAAACATCTAAATATTGGTTTTTCTTTCGGGGTTTTTCCAAGCGTTTCTACCTAAAAATATGTGTCTTGTAAGCAATATTTTGGTTTCCTTATTTATGCTTTCATTGTAATTTTTAGTTAATTACCGAGTTGTGCTTTAATTCAATTAGTGATTTATTTGGAATTAACTGTCGAGTGTTGGGTAGAGGGGTAAAATCAACATGGTATTAGAGTGACATGCTATGAGAGGAATCCATATCTCAGATTCATAGAATTTGGAGGCATATATATCAGATATACAAGGAGACATTGTCATATCTATAACCGGTAGGTGGAAATCGAAGGATAAATTTAAGGGAAACAACAATATTGAGGCATAAATAGGGTTTTGTAGGTTTATGAAGTTGTATGAAAGTTATAGATGTAACATTAACGTACATACGTGGGACTCTTTGGAGACATGCACATATGTGTGGGGTGTAGTAAGCACATAAGCGTACACATGTGATTCTCATTAAGGGAGGTCGTGCACATACACATGTTAGAGTGGTGACAGGGACATACAGGGCCTTACATGACAGTACATGGGCAATTTAAGATGAGGGTTATCAGATTAGATCTCATAAATGGTAATTGGATTGTGATTTGAGGGTAGGTTAGATGGGGCTTCCAACTACAATCCTTGGAAGGAGAGAATCATGTTGGTGTTGATGGAGAACATGATCTAGGAATTCACTAATATTCATATCACTCCTCCAATTGATGCGACAAAACTTGTCATCCATAATCAAAATGATGTGAAATACAAGCACATAATTCCAGATAAAGTGAGGGATCATTTGATCCCTCATTTATTTGGAAAGACAACTTCCAGGTACATGTGGGAGGCTCCGAAGATTTTATTTCAAAGTAAGAATGATAATGTCAAAATGGTGCTGAGAGAGAATATCAAAGACACAAAGATGATAGGACCAGATGCAGTGACAACTTATCTTACTCAAATTCGAGTTTCAAGATGAAATGGATGTAGTTGGGGAGACAATGAATGATTCAAAATTTGCGAGGAGGATGACATTAAAAGGATTCATGAAGAAATGAACACCATTCATAAAAGGGATCATAGCACGTGAGAGCCTCTCTGATTGGTCAAGGTTGTAGGATTACTTTGTTCAGGAGGAACTTCGAGACAAAGAACTGAATGGAGGTCGAAAAAAAATGATGATAGTTGTTAGATCCTAGGAATGCACCTCTTCCTTCTATTCCTCCAATCAACCCATCCTCTGTCAAGAAACCTAGCTTTTACTTAATCTTTCTTCATGATGTGTTGAGTCATTTCCACTTGATTTTTGTCACCCTTTATTTGCTTTCTAGTTAGTTTATTTCTCTTTATAAGGTTAGGACAAGTTATGATTTGAATTAAATAAGTCACATCACCATGGTTATATCACTGCTGGGATACAAACAGGTCAACTTAGGCCTATTGATGCAAAAATATATTGATTGCAAGAATTCCCCCATTCTTGCAAACAACAGAATAAGCGTTATTTTATGAGTTGTAACGTTCTAAAGATATTTAAAAGTTTAAATAACGGTGTGTTGGTGCCTCACATGAGTTTGCATCTCCCTTTACACTCAAAATCATGCATATTTCCACCATTTCATTCAGCATTACATATTTCGTGCTAATATCATGCATGTTTGTGCCTCGAGTTATTATTATTGCAGGGTTGTGTGTGGTTATTATTACAGGTGGTAAATAAGCCCGAAACAATGCATACATTTGAATATTATTCTCAATAGAGGAAACTAGGGGACGATGGTATCACCCCGATGGAACTGGAAGTTAAAGAGAGAGAAAATAGGAAGGGGAGCCAAGTCCCTAAAATTCCCAACAAACCCAACAAAAAAACTAGGCTCACAAACCAGTTGAGGTTGAATTCCAAGGCACTGTTTGATCCATCCATAAAAGAGAAAAATCCCATAGTGATCGAGGATGAAGATACTGAAGAATACCTCTCCGAATTTTCCAATATGGAGGATATGGTTGTACATACATTGAAAGGGATGACATGGGATAAGGTAAGGCAAAAATGCAATGAAGGGGATACCTCATGAGTCAAATATGTTGTTGTAAGAACAGAGTACCATGCAGATCCAAAATCAGAACAAAATGTGATGGAATTTTTTCTACATATTGAACATGATTCTGATGACATAACTCAAGATGTAGCGATGGCCCCTGAGCAGGTTCCCCATGATGTCAAACCAAAGATCGAAGGAAAAACGTTGATGGTGTAGGAACCTGTGAGAAAGGAAATTGATAAAAAACCCGAGAAAACACTCAAATATGAAATGAGTCCAAGGAAATCCAAGCTTTTAAATGACCTCAATAAACCTATTGCATAGGAAGAGTAGGGGCTCAAGAATGGAAGCAAGATAAAGACATTAATCAAGCCAAAAGTTGAAACTGACAGGGATATGGATGAAAACCACCAGATGCAAGCTCTCAAGCAACAAAATGATGACATGAGGCAGAAAATGCAGAGTCTCCAACAAAAAAAATCAAACACGTGAAGTGAAACATGCAAAATTACAAAGAACGTGTCAAAAGTTGTAGAAGAAACATCAAAAGGCAATGCCCAAATTTTTTGAAATACTCTGTTTTTCCCTATTTTAGTAATTTTCTTTCGGTGCACCTTCCGAACAACCAGAGGTGAATTTTTGAAAACCGAAAGAGGTTTTTGTTGTGAACATGCTGATTCACAAAAATCTAGATTAGTTTTTACATAGGTATTACGTTTTGGGAGAATCAAATATATATTTGAGGATGTTTTTCCTAGAAATTCACCAAATGCTATGTTTTTCCCTGTTTTAGTCATTGTATTTTGGTACACTTTCTGAACATATGGAGGTGAATTTTTGAAAACCAAAAGAGGATTTTTTTGGGAATGAGTCCATTCACAAAAAAATCTTTCAGTATTTACACGAGTATCATGTTTGGGATAATCAAAGAGATCTTTGAGGCCATTTTCCCCATAAATTCACCAAATTCTGGGTGAGTTTTGTTCTAGTGTTAAAGGTTTGTCTCTAGTTATTGGGGTACATAGGAATCCATGCAAATTCAACTTCCAACTACAACTTATGAAGAATTTTTATATGCATCCTTTTTATTTCATTTATCAACAATAAGTTCCAGTTGCACCGATAGATCTTTTTTAAAGTTCGGTTAGAGGTATTGCTGCCACTTGTAATGAGTTGTTATTTTTTATAAAAAAAATATGTTTTCTTAAGGTCATATTGATGGGGATTATGAACTGACACTCCAAATCAACTCCATTAAGTTAAAAAAAATATTTACAAATTGTAATTAGGCAGTAACAATCAGGTATATCTACATGTTCTGATTGTGATGTAAAGTTGAACTTCAGAGTTAGATCCTAGGTAAGTAATCAAAACCTCTCTTGAGGAGGATAAATAGATTGATCTTTGAATGTAAATAGGTTCAATTTTTGGGTGGGGGATTAAGCTATCAAGATACAATTTTGGCTTATGAATTGCAAAAACCTACAAAGATTTCCATCAGTGAATATAATTTCTGGTGAACAAACTGTTTCTTTTCTCAATATTACTTGTCTTTTGTTCTTATTTGGTTGCACATTGAATATCTTGCAAATACAATTTTCTTTCTCTTTCAAATGATGTGTTTACAACCTGTTGAGAAATGTTTTTTCAAATACTGTTTTAGGTTTAATACAATGTGTTAGATATGAAATTTCCAACTACACATCACAAATTGTATGCTTGTTAGTTTTATCTGTTCTACTCTTGCATCCTTTATTTGTTACACCAACATGCATGCCACTGGATAAAGGAAACATTGTAGTGAATGTTGTTAAACTGTCCAACTTGATACCTATCCTTGAAAACCTATCCAGTTGTTGACTATCAAACCAAACAAACCAAAATTATGAAAAACAAATCATTCCAACAATTGAGGTGGCCTAGCTCTACCCTCTAGCAGTCAGGTGCAAACCTTAGGACCAACATCTTCTGGCGTTGTTTCCGGGGAACAAAGTAACGAAGAAATATTTCCCTAGGAGAAAGACAATGATCAGATATAGTTTTTGATGGTGAACAAAATCCAGACACATATAGTGACTGCAATCTTTCACCCAACGACTCCAAAATCAAAGAATCCAGTGGAAGGAGAATCCAACTCATATAAAGATGAAATAATTGAAGGAAAAAATCAGGTATCAACTTATGAGTTTCCTCCATGAGCTTAAATTCTTTTTCATCAGCTCATTCTTTCTTTTTCCTTTGCATGTAAAAAGGATCATCCTATGCTTTGTTTATTCAAATGACCATAAACCTACAAATTCATATTCCTCTTTGAGTAAAGAATATTTGTCTTCTTCTTGTACTATCGACCTTGATATGATCTCATCATCTGAGCTAATTGGAAATAATGAGGTCCATATCTCAGTTCCTCCTGAAGTTGACCCATCTTGTAAACTTGTGAATAAAAAAGTTGATTTGCCACCTTCTCAAATCACTACTGCTCCATATTGTGGCCAACTCACTTATGTTCAATCCAAGGTCAGACAAGGTTACAAACCTATGAATCTTCCTTTTAAACTTCATGATTATCCTCCGAAATTTTTAGATTACCTTCCCAGGTTCAACGGATAAGACCATTTGTCAGTCGAACAACATATGAGTGCTTTTGAGCAGTTTACAGACCTTGTTGAGATCATCCATGAGGATTTTTTCATGAGAAAATTTTATCAATCATTGTACGAATAACCTAGGCTATGGCTTAGAAACTTAAAGGTCGATTCAATAGAATCATGGGAAGATCTTCATGATGCCTTCTTAAGGTATTGGGATGAGAACAAGTCACATGAAAAATACTTATCCAAGTTCTATGTCTTGAAGAAGGAGAGGGATGAAACTGTCACCAAGTTCAATAAGAGATTCCACAACTTCTATCTCAACATGCCTATTGTCATCTGACCATCTGAAGTTGCTGCAAGGGTGTTTTACATCACAACTCATCGTCACCCTGATTTAGTTCTTTATCTCAAAGAGAGGAAGTCTTCTTCCTTAGAACAAATGTTTGGTGACGCTAAGGAGATTGAGGACAACATTCGATCTTGTGGAAGGCTCTTAAATCAAGTTTTGGACGAAGATTTGGAACATGAACAAGTTTATGAGAAACACAAATAATATTTGGATACAAAGGAATCCGAGGAAGGATATGGACAACGGAAATCTAATCCGGGTTTTCATTTACTTCAACATACTAATGCATCACTTTCAAATTTTTATTCTGCCCCAGATCCTAAAATAAATAAATTAGTTTTTTCTATTCTTGAAGCTAATTATATTGATGATTATCGTAAGGATGAATTAACAGAGGATGATGATTAACTTGTTAAGCAACAAATCACTGGGTCAAAACGTCTTGCTATTTGTATTCAAGATCAACAACCCTTAGTTGTTTATGATGATATTCAAAATTTATGATTTCAAACTCCTATCAAAGTTTCTCATTAGAGAAAAAACATCAATAGTCTGAAGAAAGATTTTTCAATTGTCCATTCAATCTTGAAGATTTTCAAACAGATCATGAAGATCAGATTTCTAAAGTCGAATCTATAAATATTTATGACTTTCAAGAGTTTTTTCAGGGAGAAAAAAAAGATAACTATTATAATAGTGTTGTTGATGAAGTAGATGCTTTGGATAAGGAGTATATTTTGGTTGATATGCAAAATAAAGAAATAATACCTTTTATTCTCAAAGGAATAAAAATTTATGATTCTAGCCATAAATTACAAAGCACGCCACAACTAAATTCATGTGCTTTCATCAATAAAACATAGAACTTGCAGGAATATATTAGCCATAAAAACCAGATTGAGGAATGCATTGTTGTTCCAACTCATCTTGTTGTTGATATAATAACTCAAAAAGTTATATTTCTTCATAATGATATTGAAATACAAGAGACACAAATTCAAGAAATCGGTGAGCCTGGATGTGACATTGTTGAGTAAAAAATAGAAGAAATCAGTAATGGAGAAAAGTAGTTCATTCATTTTGAACAACAAGAAGAGACGTCTGATATCATCCATTGGGAAAAAAGTATATAGAGGCATCCTTCTCTCTTGGGTCAACCAGAGGTTTTTCAGGAGTTTCAAGATCAAGTGGCAATTTATATGGAGTTGAACCAGAGCAATAAATTTTCTGTCTTTCATTTTGTAAAGCCAAAATTTCACTATAAGCATGGGATTCAAAATTGTAGATTGATGTTATATTTTTCAGTTTCTGTTGTCCTATTTGTGCTTAAACAATGAGGTTAGTTTCAGTTTGTTAATCAGTTGCTCGAGTGGTTTCATTTGAAATTTCACTTCACATGATCAACTAGTTTTTAGCTGGTTAGGAGTAGGTGTATGCATATAAATAAGCTCGTTTATGAGCATGAAGATTTCAGTTTGATATGGTATGTGATCAACATAATAATGACTCCATAGACCAATAAAAGCACTGGGGTATAGTTGCAGATTTGGTTTTCAATTGAAATAAGACATATGTCATGGCTAGTAAAGAGAATGAAACGATTGGTGGTAGGGTGGCAGAAACAAAGAATTAAGGCACACAGGTCTATTGTTCTTATCACTTCACAGGGAAGTGCTGCCCCCAGTTGGAGCCGATGTTAGATCCTAGGCCTGTACCTCTTCCTTCTATTCCTCCAATCAGCCCACCCTCTATCAAGAAACCTAGCTTTTACTTAGTCTTTCTTCATGATGTGTTGAGTCATTTCCATTTGATTTTTGACACCCTTTATTTTCTTTCTAGTTAGTTCCTTTCTCTTTATAAGGTTAGGAAAAGTTATGATTTGAATTAAATAACTCATATCACCATGGTTATATCATTATTGGGTTGCAAACATGTTAACTAAAGCCCGTTGATGCAAAAATATATTGATTGCAAGAATGCCCCCATTCTTGCAAACAATAGAACATGCGTTATTTTATGAGTTGTAACGTTCTAAAAATATTTAAAAGTTTAAATAATGGTGTGTTGGCACCTCACATGCTTTTGCATCTCCCTGTACACTTGATATCGTGTGTATTTCCACTAGTTCATTCATCATTACATATTTTGTGCTAATATCATGCATGCTTGTGCCTCGAGTTATTATTATTGCAAGGTTGTGTGTGGTTATTATTACAGGTGGCAAATAAGCCTGAAACAATGCATACATTTGACCACTATTCTAGACAGAGGTAGCTAGGGCATGATGATATCATCCCGAGAGTGCTAGAAATTAAACAAAGCAAAAGAGGAAGGGGAGCTAGGTCCCTAAAATTCCCAACAATCCCAACAGAAAAACCAGGCTCACAAACCTGTTGAGGTTGAATTCCAAGGCACTTTTTGATCTATCCATAAAAGAGAAAAATCCCATAGTGATCGAGGATGAGGATACTAAAGAAGAACTCTCCAAATTTTCCAATATGGAGGAGATGGTTGTACATACATTGAAAGGGATGACAAGGGATAAGGCGAGGCATAAATGCAGTGAAGGGGAGATCTCAGGAGTCAAATATGTTGCTGTAAAAATAGAGTACCCTATAGATACAGACTCAGAACAAAATGTGATGGAATTTGGTCCATATCCTGAGCAGGATTTTGATGACATAACTCCAGATGCAGAGCTGGCCCCTGAGTAGGTTCCCCATGATGTCAAACCATAGATCAAAGGAAAAACGTTGATGGTGAAGGAACATGTGAGAAAGGAAATTGATAAAAAGCCTGAGAAAGTACCCAGATATGAAATGAGGCCAAGGAAATTCAAGATTTCCATTGACCTCAATAAACCTGTTGTAGATGAAGAGAAGGGGATCAAGAATGGAAGCAAGATAAAGACATTAATCAAGCCAGAAGTTGAAACTAACATGGATATGGATGACAACCACCATATGCAAGATCTCAAGCAACAAAATGATGACATGAGGCAACAAATTCAAAGTTTGCAACAACAAAATAAAACACTTGAAGTGAAACATGAAAAATTACAAAGAAAGTATCAAAAGATGTAGAAGAAACATCAAAAGGCACTGTCCAAATTTTCTGAAATACTCTGTTTTTCCCTGTTTTAGTCATTGGATTTAGGTATGCCTTCCAAACAACTGGAGTTTAATTTTTGAAAACTGAAAGAGGTTTTGTTGGGAACGAGCCAGTTCACAAAAACCTCTCTCACGTTTTACCCAGTTAACACAATTTTTGAGAATATAAGAGATCTTTGAGGCTGTTTTCCCCAGAAATTTGCCAAATGCTTTGTTTTTCCCTGTTTTAGTCAATGTCTTTGGGTGCTCTTTCTAAACAGATGGAGGTAAATTTTTGAAAACCAAAAGAGGGTTTTTTTGGGAACGAGCCCATCACAAAAAAATATCTCAATTTTTACACATGTATCACGGTTTGGGAAARTCGAAGAGATCTTTGAGGCCGTTTTTCCTAGAAGTTCGCCAAATTATGGGTGAGTTTTGTTCTAGTGTTAAAGGTTTGTCTCTAGTTATTGACGTACATGGGAATCCATGCAAAGTCAACTTCCAACTAAAAATTATTAAGAATTTTTCTATGCGTCCTTTTTTCTTCAGTTATCAACAATAATTTCCAGTTGCACTAATAGATATTTTTTAAAGTTTAGTTAGAGGTATTGCTGCCACTTGTAATGAGTTGTTATTTTTTTTTATAACAACAATATTTTTTGTTAAGGTCGAATTGATGGGGAGTTATGAACTAAAACTCTAGCTCAACTCCATTTAGTTTAAACAAATGTTTACAAATTGTAATTAGGAAGTAACAATCAGGTGTATCTATAGGATTTGATTGTGATGTAAAGTTGAACTTCAAAGTTTAGATCCTAGGTAAGTAATCGAAATCTCTCTTGAGGAGGATAAATAGATTGATCTTTGAATGTAAAGAGGTTCAATTTTTGGGTGAGGGATTAAACTATCTTGATATAGTTTTGGATTATGAATTTCAAAAACCCACAAAGCTTTCCACCTAGTGAATATAATTTCTGGTGAATAGATTGTCTCTTTTCTCAATCTTACTTGTATTTTCTTCTTATTTGGATGCACATTGAATGTATTGAAAATAAAATTTTCTTTCTCTTTCAACTAATGTGTTTACAACCTGTTGAGAAATGTGTTTTTAAATACCGTTTTAGGTTTAATACAATGTGTTAGATCTGAAATTTCCAGCTACAAGTAACGAATTGTATGCTCGTTAGTTTTATCTATTCTACTCTTGCATCCTTTATTGGTTGCACCAACATGAATGCCACTGCCTAAAGGAAACATTGTGGTGAATGTTGTTAAACTATCCAACTTGATCTCTGTCCTTGAAAACCTACCCATCTACTAACCATCCAAACAAACAAACCAAAATTATAAAAAACCAATCATTCCAACAATTGAGGTGGCCTAGCTCTGCCCTCTAGTAGTGAGGTGCAAACCTTAGGACCAACAAGAACCTTGCTCTTGTAAGTAAGGAAAATAAGGGGAATTTCAAGAATATTATTGGTAGAGAGTATACCTCTCAAGAAAAAAATAAGAAGGCCATGAGCAAAGTCACACAAAGATGATAGGATCAAACACAATGAAAACTTATCTCCCTCAGATCTGATTTTCAAGATGAACTGGATGTAGTTGGGGAGACAATGAATGACACAAAATTGGTGAGGATGACGACATTAAAAGGATTCATGCAACAATGAACACCATTCATCAAAGGGATCATAGCACACGAGAACGTCTCTGATTGGTCAAGGTTGTGGGATTACTTCATTCAAGAGGAACTTCGAGACAAAGATATGAATGGAGGTCGATTTTTTTTTTATGATGAGAACCTTGCTAATGCAAGTCAGGAAAATAAGGGGAAGTTCAAGAATATTGTTGGTAGATAGTCTACCTCTCAAGAAAAAAAGAATAAGGACATGAGCAAAGTCAAGTGCTTTGTATGTCACAAGCTTGGGCATTATGCAGGGAAATGTCCAAAAAAGAAGAAGGGTGGGAACAAAGTGAAACTAGAGGTAACTACGTCGACTAAGACTCAAATGGATGAGTTTTGCAAGAAGTTTGAATATAAATATTTCTTACTTGTTTCCCAAATGTCCTTCGACACCATATCAGCTGGTGCATGGGTAATAGATAGTGGAGCCACATGTCATATGCTAGGAACATAAGAGTTGTTTGAGATATTCACAAAGTCTGAGTCAGATATGTATGTGGAACTTGGTATGAGGACCAAGCATGGATGAGGGGATATAGAACACTGCCATTCTGGATGGAGTTAGGAGGCGTGTTGAAAGTGATGGACATGTTATGGGTGCTAGAACTTAGGAGGAGTGCGTTCTTAGTCTCAATGATTGGGAAGCAAGGATTTGGCACAACGTTCTAGGATGGACATGCATTGATCAAGCCCATAGGATATAGCTCATAAAAATAATATTTTCTTGGATTTATAGATAGAAAATTGTATAGGCTAAAGGGACAACCTATTTGAGCAATGAAAAGCAACAAAGTGGTAGAGAATAAGGAACAAGTAGCTCTGAAGGTTGAGCATCTTAGGGAGTCATCCTTAAGGTTTAGATGGGAAGGAGAAGCTTTCCAATTTTGTCATGAAAGAGTCATGGTTTGAGATGAACATGCAGGATGATCAGGATCATGAGTGATCTAGGTGGATATTGGTGGTCACCCACCTGTTCCAAATTCCAACTGGCTCATCTTGACAGTTTTCAGTTCAACACGTTTCTATGGAATGGGGACATTTCTTTGTAATTGTGGGTTCTTCACTTCTGGGGATGTCCTGAAGACATACATAACATCTAGGTGGATATTGGTGGTCACCCACCTATTCCAACTGGCTTATTTTGGAAGTTTTCATGTCAATACATCTTTCTAAACTTCTAGGGCCGTTTTGGGGTCCTAAACATTTTTTTCTTGGCTTGCCACAATAAAAATGTAGATGGAGTCACATTTTGAAGACATAATGTGTATTTCTCGAAAATACCTTTCCAATGAGCTATCACATGCCTAAAACAGAGATCGTATGCAAACGTTACGACCCCGTGAAGTTGATGTACTAACTTACCCCAACTGGGCCCACATGACTTTTGGCGATTCATCTCCTAGGGTTAGGTTTTTGGATGTCTAGGGTTTTGGTATTCATGTTTATCATAAAAAGGAACTCAGATCTTAATTGTAATCATCTTCTTGTGAATGAGCGTAGCTGTCACATCTCTTCTCAGAGATAAAGTTGCCACCATTCTAGTGATTCTTGCACTTTGTATTTTTACAGTGTCTATACATTTATTTCATTAATAGAAATCATGTATTGTTGTATTTCTTTGTTTATGGAAATTTTTATGTGTATTTCATTGTAATATCTATGCTTTCATTTCATTCTGAAAATAATCTGGATTAATGGTATCAGAGCAGGATTTTCTTGATCATTTTTCAGTGCATGTCTTTGACAAGGTATGACTATAGAAATTTGGGTCTCGAGCTTGTCTCTCTTGAGGAATATCACTCTCGCACGCCCAATAAACCCTCTATGGAAAAAGAAAAGAAAAACGATGAATCACGAGATTCCATTAACCTATTGCTTGAGAAAGATCTCGTGTGAGAAAGGGACGAAATGATGGAGAATTTTTCCCACATCCTTCAACGCCTGCCGAAAGCAATAGACACATCCTCATCAAGCGATCACTTTGGAGGAACCTCTCCCTTCAATGCACAAGTTAATTTTGATATTCCCATATTTGAAGGTTAGATAGATGTAGATGCCTTAGAAAAATGGTTAAATCTACTAGAAGGTTATTTCTAAGTTCACAACTTTTCTGACAGGGAAAAGATCACTTTCTCACTCCTCAAGGCTCTCCCCCATGTCAAACATTGGTGGGAAAATTACTAGGAGAAAATTTCTAGAGAGGAATCTGGAATAATGGGGCCGAGCCCACTTGGGATTTTTTTGTGGATGCAATCAAGGAACAATACTACCCTGTTGATAACTATGAAGACCAATACATGATATGAACCACACTATGGCAAGAGCAGAGACAAACAGTGTCGGAGTTCACAAATACTTTCCGTACCTTGCGCACCAAGCTAGGTATCAAAGAATTTGAGCAACATTTGGTTTTAAAATACCGTGGAGATCTGCATAGGTACATACAAACTAAAATGGATTTCGTAAACATCTCATCATTGAGAGAAACCTATCGATATGCTGTCGAAATCAAGCAGAAATTTAGGCACCCGAACAAATGGGAGTTCAGGTCTGCAAATCCACAACAACCAAAGCATGGAAAAGATGAGCTTAACCAACAACCTCCTGACAACCAGTCCAAGACATAGGAAAATAAGGGTAAAGGAAAGATGAAGAATGACACTAGGACGTGGTGCAAATTCCACAAAATCCCCTGGAATAATACCAATGAATGTCACTTGAAACAATCATTGGTGGCTGAGGTCAAAGACAAGGAGCCGAACCCTGATTCAAAATCTGATCCAGAAAATATTGTAAACATATAGAGCATCGACGTAGACTCCACTTCTACTATCATGACTACAACAATTCAACCCGAAGAACTAGTAGATCCTGAAGAGGGGGAGCGCCTCTTCCATTCAAAAATGTAGGTGAAGGGGACCTTGCTTCATTTTATTGTTGATAGAGGCATCCAAAATAACCTCATCTCAATTAAGGCCATCAAACAGTTGAGGTTGTTGACAACACCACACCCACAACCATACAACATTGGGTAGCTTCAACAAGGATGAGATCTTCATGTTGACCAACAATGTCGCCTGTCCTATGGCATCCAACCCTTCAAGGATGAGGTAGTGTGTGATGTTTCCCCTCTTGATGTCTGTGATTTTGTTTTGGGCCAACCATATATGTGGAAACACCATGCTATTTATGAGTCTCGATCCCGTAGTGTCATTATTATTCTGGGGGGTCAACTCTACACGATACCATAGGTAGTTCTGACTAATCTTCCAACAAAAAAATGTCGCAAGGTAATCTTTCATACTGGAAAATTCATCCTCTTCACAGTCTATTCAAAAGATACACAAAAGGCCACTGCAACCTCAACACATTCTATCCAGTAGAAGTAGATTGCAGAAGAGAAAGAAGATATTGTTTCTTCACCTATGATGGTGCCTACACAATGCCCCATCAATCCCAGAGAAAACAGGTTGGTGGAATAGATTCAACCACGCCAACAACAAGTTCATGACATCCTTCCACAAACCAAGCAACAC
>SNQJ01S0045042.1:55798-66073 GCA_010110895.2 Picea sitchensis
TGTTGGGGACATTATAATCGTTAGACCGATGCTCCGATAGAAAGACATTTATGGACAGACAACTCGCCATCCAACCGTTGGGACCATGCCATAACAAACATAATAGAGTTAATGAAGGCTTCATAACCGTTGCAAGAGACCCATTGCCGAGTTACCTATTTATCCTGTTGCGCCATGCACCGAGAACACTTTTGCTAAATGTGAATTTGAGCTCACAGACTTGTTGATTTTGTATACAACAACTATTTTTTTATTGCCTTCTATCTCATTACAGTGTCTAAGTTACCCTTTGAACCCGAGATTTGCAACCCCGATTGTGTATGTCGGATGAGTTGAGCGTTGCAGAGAGTCGTTGAAGAAGTTCTGATCGACTTGATGACTGAACGAGTCATGTCGATGTCTACAGGCATACAAGCTTAATCAACGAGAACAATGCAGGCTTCTCTATCGAGTGCTCGCAAATTCGAACCATCTCGACCATCCCAGGAAAAGAGAACCAAGCATAGGGATGACTTAGCGAATGCCAAATTGATCCCGACTATATTACCCACCTACATACCACCTCTGAGCGGCGCAGTAAATTGGGACAACGTACCTAGATATTTTGAGTACGATTTGATCACCGCGTACCTTCCGAAAGGGATCCACACAGTTCAAGCAGACCAAGATAAGATTGCAGCGTTGAAGTTTAGTGACTTCAACCTTGGAGATCGCAAGGTTTATGGTATGCTCACCCCAAATAAGTACCTGACTAGGACTAAAGGGAAAAAATTGAAGATCGTCCCTCAGTAGTGGATTATGGACCTCACATAGTCCACCTTGCTGAATGTCATGAATATTTCCCACTTTGGTAGACACTAGGAGGTGAATGCATGTGTCAAGCTGCTGCTATCTTGTTACCATGGTGGTTACTTATGGATAAATCACCGTATTACAATTGATCCGACACTGATCCACAAGATCATAGGTTTGAGTATGCAAGGACCTGACCCGCAGGAGTTTTATCCAAGAAAAGCCATGGATCACGCTCTAGCTCATAAGATCAAGGACACTTACAACAATGTCAAGAAAGGAACGCGAGGCTATAAAGTAGCTTCTATGCAGAGTGAAACAATGCGCCTCACTTGTAAGATGATTGCAGGGAAGTTAGTAAGAAATAATTGACCTACCCAAGTCACCAGCTTTGTAGTCGACCTCGCAGGGAAGTGTGCGGAAGGTCTCCAGATGAACTGGGCAAAGTACATGGTGAACCAGTTGGAACTCGATTGCAGAAAAGCACATGATCAAGGATATGAATTTAATTTTAGTTGACTCTTGATCCTGATAGATTTTATCACCTGGGAGATGCCAGAAGGTGCAACCTTCCTTCACATTGAGCCTTTTGAACCGTTGGCCATGAAGTTCAGTACACTATGGTACTCAAACGATTTGAATAAACAGTGGAAGTCAAATGATTTTTTTCATACCTACTACAACCAACTAAAGACAACCATCCAGTCTGAGCCTCGCATGACTTCAAACGCTCTACACCGGTTTCAGCCTTTGATGAAGTTCAACACAGATCAGAATTTCATTTATATTACAGCACACTCCGATGAACAAAAGAAACAACTTTAGTCCTACTAGAGGAAGACTTGGAGGAGATCACTGAGGACTGGTCAACGGACCTCCTTATACCAGTAGACCCTGCAGAGATATTCGACATAGACAACCCAGAAACAATGGATGATACACCAGGGCCTAGCAATACAAAGAAGACCGAAGAAGTTCAAGAAATAGATAGCGCATCCATGAAGACTGCTTCCATATCACTAGAGCAAGGAGGTGATGGAGAAGAGTTAGATGACAAAGAAGTCAAACAGAAGCAAGGAGATGAAGTTGATCCCCTGAATAAAAGGAAGGGTTCACCTCCGAAACCTTCTTCTTGGAAGAAATCAAAAGCCTCCATGACCAAGATGTAGACTGTCCTCACCTCTGATGACTTCGAATTCCTGATAGCAAACCTGAATGATGCTTTGCTGGAAATAACATAAAAACAAGAGGCCAAGCAGGAAACAATGTATGATAGAATTGAGACTGAACTCCAAGGGATACAACATGCCCTTCAGTCCAGCCACGTAGTCTCCACTACACCGGGAGAACCAGAGTTGGGAGATGAGCCAACCCAACTCCACCTCTTAGCTGATACAGTCGAAGCTCGCCTTCGACGAGCACATGAAGAAACAGGATGAGCCACCCAAGATTTGAAAAAAGTACAAGGAGAACTTGTAGAACATCATAGTGCTTCAGAACAAGAAAAGTTTGCTCTCCAAGAGAAGTTCGACGAAGAAAAAGCACATATACAACAAGACAAAGAACAATTTCTCGCGGAGCAACTCGAAGTAAAGGAAGCAATAAACAAAGCACTTTTCTCTATGACAGTCATAGAAATCAAGATAGAATATCGAGTTACACAACAAGTAGAGTATCTTGAAGAAGTGATCCAACAACTACAACAAAACATCACAAACTTATAACTACGCGCAGTGCGCGAGACCCCACGGGATGTGAAGGACCAAAGAGAAGCAACTGTCAGGAGCGCAGTTGAGAGACTAAAGGCCCTTGCTATGGAATACAGGCAACTAAGTGATCGTAGTGCCCTGACATACGAGCGATTCGCTGAGAGTCCATAATTAAGAGAACTGGAGTCGCATATCCAAGAGGTGAAGTATCAAGAAGAAACGATACAGGAAAAGTTGAATCTTCTATCAACTGTGGAAAGAATGAAGAGATCTCAAGAGCAGCAGACCACCCAGCAGCAGATTCACGCTATCCAGAGCAGAGTTATGGAAGTAACTCATAGAGTCCAACCCGTACAAGATAAGTCCTACCAGTTGTTTACAAAGGTAGAAGGTTAAGGAGGAGAACTAGAGCAGGGTGTCAATGTAACTCATCAACGCCTGGAAGGACCCATGAATGATGCAGTCATCCAAGAGTTTTCTGAACAAGAAGTCATAGCACAACAACAAGTTGAAGAGCCAAGCTCGAGGATTTCAAAGAAGAACTGCCTACATCAGAGTGACTCTGGATGAGTCACAGGTGAGTGTTGGGGGCCTGTTGGCCCTTGACCAAGTTTTGAGGGTTCTTGGTCGTGTTTGACCTATTTTGGGACTTCGACAACCTGTCAAAGATGAAGCAGAGATCACGGGATCTCGACCCCTTTTTGGGTCCTTTTTGGGATTTGGGAATATTTAATGGGTATGGGATGTCGACCCATGGGTTTACCCATGTTTAGGCCTATTTTGTAAACTATAAATAGATGTCTAGGCAATGTAAGAAGGTATCTATGTGATGAGAGACCGATAAGCTAAGTGTTAAGTGATAAGTGCAAGAGTGGCTTATAAGTGATTTGTGCATACTGTGAGAGACTTGCAGAGCTAAGTGCAAGTGATTGTGATAGACTGTGGAAGCTTTGTGTTGTAGCACAAGGAAGAAGGATCTAGCGAGCTGTGCAGATATTCTTTCCTATGCGGAGTAAGGGTTTTGAGGATATGTGCATGTAACCCATTAGAGAAGATAACAAAGAAGAAGAGTTGGTGGACGTAGCCCTAGGGTGGGGGTGAACCACGTAAATATCGTGTTATTTTTCTCTGTGTGATGTTCTAATGTGGTTATGTCTTTCTTTACCTTCTAAGTGATTGATATAGATAGATGGATAGATCACTTTATGCTCTGTGCTTCGATGAACCTGGATGTTAGAACTGACATGGGTGAATGTGCTTAGTTCTTGAATCTTCTAGATCTAATCCATTTATTTATGCTAAGTGCTTAGGTACAATAGATCTGGGTGAATGCTGCGATGCTCTGTTTTATCTGCGAAGTAGATATTGGTTAAGCATTGATGAATGTTAACTGCTAAGTGCTCTAATAAATACTAGAATCACATATCTATGTCCCAGCTAAGGTTGCAGACATCTGAGTCCTGCAACCATCCCTGCCTCTACCTCGGGTGAGACTTCATCTGCTTCGCAGGTGTTTCCGAAAGGGTTGGTAGTTAGGGTTTTGTTGGTGCGCTGTTGTATCATTGAACCCTGGGTCTACCCCTGTGCCAACAGTTCTCATCCTATAAGGAGACTTGGACACGGGGGAAACTCCTTGCACCAAATTAATGGAGAAATCAATGTCTCTCTTTGCTAGAAACCCTAGTATCTCCCTAAATACATCCTCAAAATATTTCAATATGGATGGTCTTCAATACTTGGCATTTTATCCTTATTTGTCTCTTCCGTATGGGCTGCATAAATCTAGCACACTTTTCTAAAACTCCTTTTCAACTAGATGGCTGAAATTTCTCTGATAAATACATGCCTTGGAATTCCCTAAACTTTTCCTTGCTGCCCTTCCAAATCAAGACATGTTAATGACTTATTGTAGCAATCTAGAACAATATGATTCTTGGCCAACCAATACATACAAATTAAGCAATCATATGAACCCAAAGGTATGATATTCAAATCTTCATTTGTGATGAGTCCATTCATGTCCATTGGACAATATTTAACCAACTCATTGATCCTTCTCTTAGATCCCATGGGTAGTTGAACCAATCAAGATTTCCCATGTTTGCTTCTTTGCAAATGAAATATCTCGAAAAGGTTAGAATCTATGTAACTATGGATAGTTCTAGAATCAATTAAAATGGATATGGGATTATTATTAATCTTACATTCTAATTCAATCATACGAGATTGGTATTTAGCTTGCTTGTTGTCCAAGGTTTGATAAATCCGTGGCATACTTCTACCCATGACATCAAATTTATTAGCCTCTTCGATATTGTGAACATTCCTCATCCTTTCTCCTTTGCGAGGGAAATATCTATACAGGTTGTCTCCCTCACATCCCCAATATTTCATGGGTTGTTGTCTTGGTCTTTTCCCCAAAGACTCTCTCATACTGGGCTCATTTTGTGCTGGCTTTCCTTGATAACTATTTCTTAAAAATGGTGGCTAATACCCTTCCTTTATGTGCTCCATATTTCCTTTATTCTTGTCATACCAATCCTTTTGAAAGGATGGTCTTCCTTTTCTCTGTTCATAAATATACTTAGCTTTTCATATGGATTGTTCCAAGGTCTTGGGCTCATTAAAATGAATTTTATCACTGTAAACAGAAGGTAGCCCGCTCAGAAACGTTTTCATTTTTACATTCTCATCCTTTATAAGGTCAACATACCTCAACAATTCAAAGAATCGTCTCTCATACTCATCCATTTTCATGCTTCTAAGCTTGAGTTCAAATAAATCTTGCATCTTATATTGTTCTGATAAGTATTTCTTATGAAAATTCCATTTGAACTACCTCCATGAGATCGTATTATCATCAATGTGATTAACCTTCTTGAGTTGATCCCCCCACATAGATGTTTTTTCTTGAAGATGGTAGATTGAGATTTTGGCTTCTACATTTAAAAAATAATCATGCAATTGGAAGTATTTCCTTATTCCCAAAAACTAGGCTTCAACATATTCTCCCTTCCTATGCTCTCTATCAAATGATGGTGGATTGAGATTCTCTATCTCTCCTTTCAAAATATTTGACTCAAGCCTTCTCCTATGATTTCTGACAGGGGACACACTTGAGCTACTCTATGACCCTGAACATGCATATTCTCTTCTGGTTGAGTGTCCTTGTGAATGATGATTTCTACTAACACTCCTTGATTTCCTAGATCCCCGATGGTCATCCCTCCTATCGTGAAATCTGTATGCTTCCACTTTCTTAGCACTAGCTACTTAATTGTTCCAGATTTTTTATGGATTGCCTCTACAACATATTCATACTCTATAACATCTCCTGCTGATCTCTTATCATCATTTCATTGTCTTCTCTATAGATCTGCACTTCTTTTTGCAAGCTTCTCATAATCTCAACCAACTTCACCCTACTTCTACGTCCATTGGACTCAATGTCTACATTTCCCATGCTAACATGTAAAGATTTGACCTCATATTCATGGATGTAATATCCCTGGGAATCATCCATATCTCTACTCTAATTCTTCAAGAAATCTGCATGCAACAATTATTGTTAGAATTATGCATATTGTAAAATTATCACTAATTAAGCTACATGTGTTTCTTTACCTTGATTTTTTGAAGAACACTGATACCCTAATAAAATTTCCAAGACTTAAAATATATTCCCTTCTAAATTATCTTTCTAATGACTATACTTATGTCTCGATTTGATTTATGGGCTGAAAGTCATGACTTTCCAAAATCAATAGTTTCAGTCATTTTTGCACTTGTTTCACTGGTACAATTAATCTCAGAGGCTAACTTCTATCCTTTTTATAAGAAAATATAGATAGAACCAAGAAAACTTTTATATTTGGAACAGATAGGATTCACAATTGTGAACACACAACAAATTTTATATTTGGAAACATATTCTCCCATCAAATTATGTATAAATATGGAATCAACAACTTTTCCCTTTTATATTTCCTCCAAACTTGAATTTTTTTCCAAAACTGGATATCTTCCAAATGGAGTGAAACTAGAAAAAAATCCCTCAAGAAAAAGTTGTCTGGATCGATGAGTAGATAAAATTTTTACTAAATAATTTTTTCTGGAATGGTGATTTGGGGTCCGTTTTCCTCTTCTGAAGATTTAAGAAATCCCCCCAAAATGCCTAGGAATAGTGGATTTTTCCCTATTTTGGAATTTAAACTCCAAAGCCTTTAGATTTTTGGCAGAATCCCAACTTGGTATCTTTATTACTTCTTTTTGGACTCCTTATAAATTTTTCACCTTTAACTAGGTCCTAGTTGCTGAGCACAACCCAGATCTTTAAAAGTCACTAATTTGCAGTTTTTTAGACAATTGAAGTAGAATTATACAGTGGCTCTCATCATAATTCTTATATCCCTCTTCACTACATACACACCCCTTAAATTTCATCTATTTTTGAGTTCAAATTCTCCTATTTTAGCCAAAACAAGCTTTTGGATCTAGACATTCTTTTTTTATAACTTGTCTATTTTTTCTCCTTCTCTCTTCTCTCTCTCTTTCTTCTCTCCTTTCTTCCCTCTTTCTTTCTCTTCTTTATTTTATTTTATCTATTTTAATTTATTACTGACCCCACTCGTAGCCTCTACCCGACATTCATTCATTGGCCACATGGATGGGTGGGTCCCATCCCACACCCTTTTCCTCCAGGAACGTGACTTGATTGATTCTCATATCAGACAACAGATAGGGAGATGAATGGTGGAGAATGATTTCAGAGCTTTGAGTTGGAGGGAGCTTAAATGTGAAAAATTCTTCGATACCACCAAACTTCTCTCTACCTACATGTTGCTCCCACATTCATTTCAAAACTTTTTTAAACTTCTCAAAACTACTTTTAAAAAAATAATACCACTTATGGTATTGGTTTTCCCCTGTCTGTTGTGGCTCCTACATCACCCCTCAAGCCTTCCACTATGCACTGTAGACACCCGACCTCATTGTTGTGTCATTTCACCCCGCCATCATGGAATTCCACATCAACACTACCATTTCACTTGACATGTGGCATCCACGTCATCAAGTATGGAATTTTCCAAAATTTTCAAAAATTATGAAAATTCCCAAATTTTAAAAAATTCTTATTTTCAAATTTTCTCCCTCGATCGGCATGGAACTCGGTAACTTAGGTTCCTTTGGCCAATTTTGACCCTACAAATGGAAAATTACCACTAGGATTTACCCTTCTATGATTATGGTCACCATTCGATTCATAATTCACCATGAAATTTGTGGATTTCACCCAAATTCATTCATGGTTTTTCTGTAACTTTATCACATTAGACAAATTGACCATGTACTGCTGAATTTACACCATTAATTGATCTCATGGTATCCCTATGAGTGAAATTCGAACTAAATTTATCACATATTTGCGGATTTTACCAAATTTAACTCAATTCCTCCATGGTCGACCCAACAATTCACAATTCAGTAAAACTGAACCTTCAAACTATCGATTCAACCTATATACTTATAATTCAAACATCTTGTTACCATATTTTTTTTAACTGAATTCCAACAAAAATTGGGGTCTTTACTAATTTTTTCTCAATTTCATTTTAATAACAACTATGTCAACACTTTTCAAGCAATGTCTAACAATTTTCCTTTGCAATTTTTGTTCTGCGTTCATATGTCTGTCCTATACAACTTGAGTGTTGTAACCATGCTCTGATACCAAACTGTAGCACCCTCTCTAGTAACCCATAAAAAATATGATACCATTAAATTAAAATGCATGCAACATGCTGAAACACCCATGCATCTAATATCAATTTCAATAAACCTGAATGCAACTAACTAAACACACACACAACAACATATAACTACTAAAAACCACATAGTTTATGCACAACAATTTAAACCCATAAATATAAATATTGTACATATATTAAACACTTATCTTTTAATCAAATTCAAAATCGGCTGTAGAGGATATATGTTTCACCCAACCATAGATTCGTTTCTCCAAATCTGATGCAGGAGCATCGCAAACATCGCAAGCAGCAAGCAAGTGCAAGGATGGAAGACAGTTGGAAAGCACCAACGTACATTTTTTTTTGAAATATTTTAAAACATTAATGTAATAGTTAAGAGGAAGCACACTTAGATATTGTAAACAGATCTTGAGAGATCCGCTCTCATCTGTAGTAGGTGAAGGCATTAATACATAATTAATGTGAGTAGGTATATTTAAATGTAGATTAGACAGTTTAGAGCATAGGGGGGAAAACCGACTATAGACACCCTCATCTTGTATCATTGTAACATTAGCATGATCAATCGAGCATAGAGCATAGAGGAGAAGAAATACATTCAACTATTGAGAGAGAGAGCAGAGAGTTGTATTTGAAAACACCCATGTACATAAGTCCTAAATTTATACATGAAGCTTTGATTCAGACTTATGGTGTTGTGATATTCTCTGTGTATGCATGTTGAATGCTATGCTCATAGCTATTTTACTCTTTCTGTTATGCATTTTCTGTTACGCTATGTATGAATGATTTCTTGTTGAATGTTTGAAATATGAAAGAGAGAGTAAGGAATGAGTTTCAATTGTTTCTCAACCTGAGTGAGTAAAATTCCTGCTAGGAGTGTAGTGGAGTTTGTCCACAAGGAGTGCGTTGACAAGGGTTCAAAGTTTTTATCTCTGAAAACTCAGTAGGGATAACATTGTTCTCATTCTCGCGGAAGTGCAAGTTAAGCACATGAGCCGTGCAAAGTGTGCACAAGCTGAGTAGAGTCTCAGAGTTACAACCTGAGTGAAACTGTTGAAGGACTGCTGTTGCAAGGAGTGCACAGAGTCGAAGACGTTCAAATACTAGATCGTATTTGAAGAAGTGTCGCAAGGAGTGCGCGCAGGAGTTATCCCTAAAGGACTTGAGGATTTTTTTTTCAAACAAGCTCAAGAGGGCTAGTGCCTTGAAGTGTTGGAAGGAGGCATATCAAAGTTGTTTTGCAGGTGGACAAGGTCCGTGAAGGAATACCTTGTTCATCTTGTAGGAGTTGTCAAGGAGGAATTGGGCGATCGGAATTCTCCATGGAGAATTCACGAAATTCCGAGAGCCATCAGATCTTGCAGAGGAGCAGGGAAGTTATGACAAGTATTCTTCAAGTGCAAGCTTAGTAGAGAATGGACCGTAGGATCCAAGTCGACAGGAGTCGTTGGATCACTCGTGAATTCTCACTTCGGGGATTCGCGAGTTGAAGGACCGAAAAACTTGCACTAATATTCGCGAAATCGCGAGACGCGATATAAGTACGAGGAAAGGACATCGTCAACCATTTCGACGGATCGACATTTCAGGTTTCGACAGTTGGAGAGTCGAGACTTTTGTCCTGAAAGCCCCGAAGTCGCGAGTTGCGATAAGGAGTATTGAGGATCTCGGGATCTCGACACTTTGGGTATCATGAATTCAGAAGACGAAGAGTTGAGAGACTTGGAAGGAGAAGTCGCGAAGTCGCGAACTCCGAAGTTCCGATATCGCGAGAAATACAACCACATTGTTTGGTTAGGGGGAGATTGGAATTTGATGCTTCGTGTTTGATCTCGTGGGCTCAATTCATAAGGACCTGTGGAGAAGCACCATTTTATGTGTGTGGGATTCCCCGAAGAGGAATCGAAGAGTCAATCCGACTCAAGGGCATGAATTAGAACAATCCTATAGTGGACCTTGACCTGAGGGCCGATAGAGGGTTGGGGGTCTGCATCACGTGG
>SNQJ01S0045043.1:14002-36135 GCA_010110895.2 Picea sitchensis
GTGTGTGATTGCCTTTGAAATAAATAGACTTCCCTGGGTTGACAATTTATGTAACACTTGATTGTTTTAATTAATAAGAAATTATAGTGACCAACAACACCCTAGGGGTATTTATGAGTTTGATGAATGGGGTGTTCCGTGAGTACTTGGACAAGTTTTTCCAAGTGTTCATTAACGATATTTTGATTTACTCTCGGATGAGGGAGGAGCATGATGACAACTTGCACTTGGTACTACAGTGTTTGTGAGAGCACAAATTGTATGGGAAGTTGTCCAAATGCTCATTTTATCAATCTAAGATTCACTACTTAGGGCATGTCATCTCTGGAAAAGGTATCATCGTGGATCCAGCAAAGGTTGAGGCTATCATGGAATGGACTACACCGACGAATGTCCTGGAAGTGCCTAGCTTCATGGGTTTAGCAGGATACTATCGACAGTTCGTAGAGGGGTTTTCAAAGATAGAGAATCCAATCACGAAATTGCAGAAGAAAAACAAGAAGTTTGTATGGACCAAGAAATGCATAGAAGCATTTCAGAGGCTCAAGGAATTGTTGAAAACAACACCAATACTAAAGGTCCTTGACATGGACATGGAATTCTTGGTATGCATTGACGCATCCAAGGAGGGCTTAGGTGGGGTCTTGATGCAAGAAGGACGAGTGATTGCTTACATTTTGAGGAAACTGAAAAGGCATGAGGAGAACTACATGACACACGATTTGGAGTTGTTAGCCATCGTATATGCCTTGTAGGTTTGGAGACACTACCTTGTAGGAAAAAAATTTAAACTAAAGACTGACCATTGTGGACTACAACACATATTTATGCAAAGTGACCTGAACGCGCAACAACGGCGTTGGTCAGAATTTCTTAGCGAATACAACTTCGAGATTACTTACGTAAAAGGAACAGTGAACAGAGTGGCGGATGCATTGAGTCGGAGACCATGTATCTTTTCGGTTTTGCCTCTTCAGATGAATCTACATGAAAAGATTCTAACCTTACAGCGTGACGATGACTGGTACAAAGAGGTCGAGGGTATTATCCGACAAAACACAATGATGGTACCATGATTTGAAGGATTTTCATTTGATAACGATGGTTTATTGAGGTTTAAAAATCAGATCTATGTATTGTCAAACGACGAGTTGAGGATGTTGATCTTGAGCAAGGCTCATAGAGTAGTTTGCAGAGCTCACCAGGGATTCACGAAGATGAGAGCAGACCTTAAACCCTTATTCTTCTGGAAAGGAATGAAGGCAGACATAGTCAACTATGTGGCCAGATGTCTAGAATGTCAGCAGGTAAAAGCTGAACATAGACACCCAGCAGGATTACTACAACCACATGCTATTATGGAATCAAAATGGGAGGTTATTTCGATGGATTTTATTATTGGATTGCCACTAACGGCAAAGAGACATGACTCAATTTTCGTAGTAGTAGACACTCTGATGAAGAGTGTTCACTTTATTCCTGAGGCGTTATGGGTTGATGACATGTTGTTTCACTGCATTTGACATAGACAGGTGCTATTGACTCGGTTTACAGAATGTGCAGGATTTAGGACCTTGAGGATGGAGAGGCATCGATGGAACCCCTTGGACTCCGGATCGAGTCAGGGAGTGTGCCATTGGGGTTTGATTGTTTTACTGTGATATTACTGCATTTGACTAGATGATATGATGTGGATATGTTCTGACATGATTTGTTGATGATGCAGGCTAATGATAGCTTGCCGACCAGACTCACATATGGAGCAAAGGGGTCACGCACGACTACTCGATATATTGAGGGAGAGGTGTGGACAACAGCCCTACCACAGCCTACTAGCACTCTCGCCATGGCTCGAACTGTAGCTTAATGATTACCTAGTTCGAGAGGACCCATGATGCTGTGAGGGAAAAATGCAACAGTCGCTCACGATGATTCTAGGAGTTACTCTAGGTGGGTGAGGGAAATAGAGATAATTACTTAATTAAATAAATTAATTTATGGAGGAATGCAGGGGATGGGGGACACTTGTACAGAGAGGAGTTTTTAAGAATTTATTTTTAAAAACTTTAATTAAATGAGATTTTAAGAAAGAAAGGAAGTTAGTGAAGGAGGAAGAAGGATGAAGGGCATCTTATGTTTGCGTAACGTTACGTTGCATAAATATCGACTTGATTGATTTACTTGTGGGAGTTGGGATACCCAGCTCGAAGAGGAGTGGTAGCTCGGCCTTGCGAGGCGATCTGGGAGCTAGACGAGATCTCTGGATAGTGTGTGTGGCCCCTTTGTGGCTCGGGGGGCTAAGGGGGAAGACGAGAACCCCTAGCATTGGCTGGGAGGTACCGGTGAAGTCTTAGCGGTCGGCGAGCGGGAGTTGCATGGAGCACGCAGACGACACTCGAAGCAGGAGAACAGGAAATGGTACGCTCTTCGTTTCAATGGCAGATTGTTGTAGGATTTATGATTGGATCTGTTTGTTTATTGGGTAGGTAAACTAATTGTCTAGTTTCATGACTAAAATTTTTATAGCCTAGCTGATTGATTGGGTGATTGATTTCCCATGACCTTCATTTCCCGCATGTCATGACCACCCTGTGGTGTTGATTGTGACCTTGAGGTTGTTTAGCTTTCGTCCTTAGCTCGTCAGTCCTTTCCTGAGCAGTCGGCTAGGAGCCTGATCTACGATCGTCGCCTTAGCATTAAAACACCTATGGATCTCAATGCCCTGCTTTTATGTGCGAGGATGATGAAGTAAACGATGAACCTATTAGACATCCACCTATGTTGTTGTCTTACGCCTTGAAGCGATTATCTAACTCTGCAAATGTGATTGTTGGCGAAGTTTTTCTTCACACTTGGCTTGTTTTTATCCCGTCGTTATCTCATTTTACCTCGTGTGTATAATTGATGGATCAATTTAGCCCAGTGTTTTTTTTCGTTGATGAATTTTTAAATTGACGTGGTATTGGTATCCTAGATATGCAAAAAAAATTCCATTCCCTGTCTACGTCTTTATAAATTGTATGTTGGAAATGAAAAAAATAAAAATAAACGTTGTTATTCATATCAGTAAATTTAATTTTTCTTGGCCTGTGATTGCTATGATTTTAATTTATTAAAAAGAAATTAAATGATCCATGTCTGTGTTATTTTTCTGGGTTGGTATTTTTCTTCTCCTACCTGTAAAATAAAAAGAACGATTAATTTGTATCTATGTTTCCCTTGCATTTAAGTATCCAGTAATGGTGGCAATAATTGTTTCCCCGCGATCTGGGACTATAGGTTCTTTTTGGTTAACATTGTGACAATGAAAGACTGAGGTCGCCTTCAAATTATGGAACAAACTATGACAGATTGCATTATTTAAATATTCTCTCTAGCATTATTAAAGTATTCCTTAAACTTATGGCAGATTGCAACATTGTGTTAACTTTGCAATTATGTAAGATATCTTGAATTTAGCTGAGTTATAAGTTTATTTTGAACTATTAATTGTTATGTGTCCCTTCACAAAATATGTGGAATACTTTTAAAATGCCACTTATTTTTAATTCCTTAATGGTTATGTGTCTTTTCAAAAGATTGTTGTGTACTTCCAGAAGTTATGTATTCATAATAGGATTGATACATTCTACTTATCAATGGAGGATGAAATGTATATCCAACTCCCACTTGGGAGTGACTATTCCAATCAGACTCAAATGAACCAGTTGTTGTACTGTATTATCCTTTATGCATATTTTATATATTGTTTCTTGTCATATAAGAATTATTTTAAAAATATAAATCAGTTGATTTTACACAAACTGATTACTGTCACCCTTCTCCAACTCGAGGAAGGGAATTATATACCTCAAAGAATTTTAAATATTTACGTCAAAAGTTTAGCAAAATTGCAACTATAAATAACAAAATTAAAATTTAATTATAGCAAACTGCCCAGAGACAGGACACCGTGGAATCTTTGTCTATCTCATGGATTCACTCATCCAACTGGTCGACACGACCAAGCTGAAGATCTGCTAATAACAGTTAACTAATTTAGTCCATAAACACCCTAAAATATTGTATAGGAAGAGTGCTTTCCTTATAAATAATGTTGCAATTTCCCAGCCTATATTAAATGTAAACGCTGATGAAATTCAACCTCACAATAGCTGATATCCTAAATCATAATATTTCTAGACTTGCTTCACAGATACACTATCAAACCAAGAATAATAATTTTGATGCAGTTTATCTGCTCACTGGGACGTTAAACTTCAATAGCCAAAGACGCTCGTTTAGCAATAAAGGTCAGTTCCTCATCACCATCCATGACCAAAATTACTCGCTTTCCCTTATCATATGAAAGTTATGTCATATCCTTCCTCCTCTCGCTTCGTCCACCTTCGCCTTGATGCCTTGATGATCTATTGTTAATTTCTTGTTCCGAAAAGCCAGTACTGCACTCTTGAAGTAGGACCATGCTAGAATAATCACAACAAACCCTGCGAGAGGAAGCATGGTAACTTGTATGGTAGCTATTATTAATGAAGACTTATAGAAATCCCTATGGCGTGACTGGTAAGTAATGTTTATGGCAAGCTTTATGGAAAATTTATGGTAGCAATAATTATGGTATAAATTTATGGACGCAATATTTATGATAGCAGTTTTTATGGCAATTTTAGATTTGAGCGTTGTATAACTAACATTGAAATATGTGCAATATTTATCTAGATTTGTAATAAAGAGGAGATTTTATGGTTGTTATAATTATTCCATAACTTTACAAGATATAATTGCTTAACATTTTGATACATTTACATACACAATTTTTTTACATCCAAGAATAGAAATGATACATTCATAATTCTTGTTAAGAATAGATTGGTTCAATAATTCTTGTTATGAATAGATTGGTTCAAGCAACACTTACCTTTATCTTTCAATGATATAAATTTCCATAGCTAAATTAATATAGGTTGAGTTAAAAAAAAAAAAAAGAAGAAGAAGAAGAAGAAAAGAGGGATTTTTAAATGTTATTGGATACTATATAAAATGTAATGTCTTTTAAGCTAAGTACAATTTCTTAATTTTTCTAACCTGCCTTGTCATCTTTATGTGGTGTTGGGTACATGCTTCATTCATTTCTAATTAAAAATATTGCAAGTTTATAATGAATGGCTAGTTTATAATTTGATAGACTAGTTAGATTTTAATTAATGATTTATTATATTTTTTATTATTAATCCAGTCGAATATTTACACTTGCTTAGTAATGTTTTTAAATGTTGATTTAGATGGTACTCTGTTGTCACTTGTAATTTAGAACTGCGCAAATGAATTTGTTTTAAGGCTAATTTAGATTGTACCTTAATGATATTTTGCATTTTAGACATACTAAGTTGGGCTCGTAATAGATGATTAAAAAGACAGTAACTATTGACTAGCTCAACTCGACGATTGATCAGGATTTGGCGAAGTCATTTTTAGCTTGCGCTTCCCATTGAGGGTGTTGATGTTCATTTTTTATTAATGTTTGTACTTGGTTAGTAAAACTTTTAATGTGCTTGGTTGATAACTGTAAGAGATTCTAATTACTGGTGTAATTGTTTTGGGTGTGTGGGGTTGTTAGGATGATTGCCTTAGCTTAGTAGGCTTGGTCTGCTTATGTCATGGGAAATGTAGACACCTCCTGGTTCCTCAGAACAATCGCCAACCCTGAGACCTTAAATGGTCAAAATTGATGGGAACCTGGGCTTGAGCGTTGCTTATGTGTCATGGAGGTCCTAACCATTGTAGGGTAGGACGGGCAGGTAGTCATTCTTATTCTTGTTAGTTCGTCATGTTGTTGTTGCGTGAGTTTCTTGTGTGGTGTTCATCGTCGTGTTGTGTTGTTGAGTATAATGTCATGTTTACCTTCCGACACACACACACAAACAAAAAAATAAAAAAATTGCACTTGTTATGTGAGGCTTGATGTCGTGACGAAACGGGAGGGTTGTTACAGGAATCATGAGTAATGTGTTATTCTAGTGATTGTCCCAAGGAAAATGTGCATTAGTTGGTGATAATCTCAATGTTGCATGGTAATAATCCCAATGTGGCATCTAGACTCCACTCAATTGATCAAACTGAAGTGTGAACTGAAGATAATATTTTCCTAGAGGAATATTATCCCTAAACTATAAGAGACTGAATAATGACTAATAAACATAGGGAAAACCTTAAGAAAAAATAAATCCTAGGTGTGTGTGAAGTATCTCCAACAAAAAGGTCGCAAGTCTACATGGTAATCAGATGAGGGCATTTATCCCTCTCATTCTCTCAAGCATCCCACTCATGTATGAATTTATATGGGTGAACCTACTATTTCTACCACCATTGTCATTGTATTTTATTCACATACAAATTTTGTTAGACACACACACACATCTATAACATAAACAATATATACTAAATTACTAGTTTCAATTTTCATTAAATATTAAAATTAATTTATTTTATAAAATATTATGTAAAACTCATCAATTCATATATATATATATATATATATATATGCACTCATGATGATGTGGATTGATAATGAAAACACTATTAGTAGTGATTTTGATTACATATTAACACATTGATAAAGTCGATAAGTGTTTTTTACTATTATCCGTAAATGGTGTGACATATGTACAGGGCACTAACACTTCTTCGGTGTTCCTTGTATGCATAAACACACCACCAATGGTATGTCTATACAATTTAAACAAAATTCACTAATAATTTAGGAAATTTTAATTCATTTAATTTGATTATTGGTGCACTTATGATGTAAGAGAGTGTTAATTCTAATGACTCCTTATGTTTTTTTAGTGCATCAGTAAGGAAGGTAAATTTATATTGATAAAAATGCACTTAACAATGTGATTAGAATATATCAAATCACCTCACACATTACCTAATAATATTATATAGAGCACTGAAACAACGTTGAGATTTTCTTTTAATTCTTTGGCTTCAACAATATACTCCATTTGAAAGGATGCACTGATCATGGTACATCCATACATTTTTAAATGTGTCGACAAGATCAAGAATATTTAATTTATTTGATTTCATTATCGATGCACTTTTAATGTATGACAACATCAGTTATAGTGCCACCCTACATTTCCAAGTGCACTGATATGTGCGAGAAAATGTGTTTTTAAAAATAACTTTACAACATGTTTGGTATGTATGGATGCATTGACAATAGTGCCTCCATACATTTCCTAGGGAACCAATAATAAGAGGAAATTTATATTATTACAATTACTCTCAATTGTGCAATTATAATATATATAGGAGCACAACCAATGATGCCTCCTCACCTTAGCTAGAGCACTAAAAAAGAGAAAAGAATTTTTTTAACTCTCAAAATGGATCTAGAAGGTTCCACACCCAAAATGTCCAAATTGTGACCTATCATTAAAATGGGCCCTACAATCTGATTCCTCCAATGTTTCTAGTCATAAAGTACCAATATAGACGAAAAAATATATAATGATCCAATATGGATCACTTTGGGTTAAGTGAATAAGGATGTAGAGTTAAAGTTACAAAGCAGTGTAAGCTTAGATTTTATTTCAATGATAATTTTATTGATAAAATAGAAGTCAATGTAGTACCTCTTGATGTTTGTGTTCTAGTTTTTGGTAGCCCTTATATGTCTTTGAAAGATGGTATCTTCATGAGAAGGGAAAACTAGTATTGCCTTATCAAGGATGGTAAATTGTTTATCACCAATGCACACAAGGAGAAGTTGAAGATCTCTTTGGTGAGTTCAAACCAAGATAAGAGATTGATAAGATCAACTAAGAAGTATGTACTTAATTTCCTAAGACTGAAATGGAAGGACACCAATTCAATAGGTGTGAAGGAATCCTTCAAAGGATGTATGAAAGAACAAAAGTGTCAATTGGAAGAGATTTTGCATGATCCAAAAGGAATATCACCTAAAAGGGAAGTGGAGCACAAGATATAATTATATCAAGATTATTCTTTAACAAATATAGGAATATATACATATTCCATATCAAAGTCGAATAAAGTGAAGAATCAGTTGCAGGAATTGTCGGAGCAAGGAGGCATAAGGCCCAATACATCACCATGTGGTTTTTATGATACCTCCTTCAAGATGAAGCAAGGTCTTTATGAGTGGTTAGTAATTCCTTTTAGTTTGAGTAATGGACAACTAATTTTATCTGTTTAATGAACAATGTATTACATCCATTTCTATATTCATTTTTCATAGTCTATCAGATGGCATTTTGATATTTAGTTCTACTTGGGAGGAGCATGTGTTACATTTGAAGCAATTGTTATGAACACCAAGGAGACATCAATGACTAGTAAATACAAATAAGTATGATTTTTCTAAGTATTCATTAGTATACCTATGTCATGTGGTTGGTGTAGGTGACATGAAGATTGATTTTTCAAAGATAGAGTCCATTTTCATATGGCCCATACCTACATATGGTCTCAAAAGTTAGGAGTTTTGTGGGAGCTACCAAATATTTAAGAAATCCCGTAACATCATTCTTGGTTGGGGTGGCACCACTTCATTCTATAACAACCAGTGGTAAGATTTTCTACTAAACTTATAGTGGTGTAAGAACCAATGAACATCCTTTGAAAAATCGAAATAGAAAACTAGTCAAGTCTCAGTCCTAATACTACCTAACTTGTAGAAGTATTTTGAAATAGAAATATATTCTAGTGGGCATGTTATGGAAATAGTATTAATGAAATGAGGGAGACTCATTTGATGGATAAATATTGAACTACCGTACATATGACAAGGATCTCCACACCATATTTCAAGCAGTGAAGAAGTGGAAGCACTATATGTTGGGTAAGGAGACCATCATCCACATTAATCATTAGCCTTTGTAATACTTGCAATCTCAAAGTACATTCTAATGGGTAAGATACTATATTAAATGAATGGTATTTCTACAAAAATTCCATTTAATGATTAAACATAAGAAGAGTACAACCAATAAGTTATTTGATTTTGTATCTAGGCCACCATCACCAAATATTAAAAATATGGTAGTCATTATGCACATGGAACCTTTCACGTGTGAAGTATACAAAGAGGATAAAGTAGAATACGAGGACTTCAAGGGGTGTATTAGTAGTTGCAAGGAAAAAGAGAGCAAGAAGACATTGATTTGGCTAACTTGCAAAGGTATGTTTATTGGCCAGAGATGCAATAAGAACTAGCTACATATATCGGAGGTTGTATTTTATGTTGTAGCAACAAGCCTATTCATAGGAAGCATGGAATATATAGTCCACTTATAGTCCCTTCAAGGCCATAGGAAAAAGTATACATGTACGTTGATTGGTTTTTACAAGGATAAGATGATGGCATGACTACATGTATGTGGTAGTAGAAATATTTAGTAAGATGTGTGATTTTATGTCTTATAAGAAGACCATCAAAGGACAAGAAGCTACAATTTTGTTCTTTGAAAGGGTCTAGATGCACTTTGGTATTCTAAGGAGCATCATTTCTAATAGAGATATTATATTCCTCAGTATACTTTAGACTTCATTGTGTGGGAATTTTCATAGTAAACTAGAGAGATCAACTACCTTTCACTCTCAAACTGATGGGTAGACATAGGTAGTGAATATGACTTTGGTTCATCTTTTGAGAGGTTACAATCATAAGCATGCAAGTACTTGGAATAAAATTTGGGTTTACATACAACATTATTTTAATATATTTATCTGTACTTAAATTTGTAGGTCTCCTTTTGAAATTTGATTTGGATATTTCCCATCGACACAAATGGATATTATATACGGAAAACTTGAAGGAGGGAAAAGGGTTCATTTTTTCACTAGAGGATGGTTGTTTCATAGTATGATAAGGAGTATGGAGGAGATGCTAACAAATAATAGAGATAGGAGAATATTGTAGAGGATTATAGAAGACCATACTGTCTCAAAGCTTCATAGTGAGATTGGAAGTTTTTGTAATTTGTATTTATTATCTACAAAATATAAGGAGATAGAAAGAAAAATCCTTCATTAAATGCCATTTTCTTGTATGGGCTTCTAGGGTAAACATTTGTGTTCCATTGTGTGTTCTTTTGTTATTGTAGTATATTTCATATGTTAGAGTAGTTAAGGATTACAAAAGGTGTTTTTATTTATTCTAAAGTGTTAAAAATACAAAATTATAGTCACATAGTCATGCATAGGCTTACTATAGTCATTTTTAGTTCAAATCCATTTTGGTGAGTCAACCATTGGAATATCCAAAGTGATTTACAAATCCTTCACATGGTTTTGTTGGAAAAACAAGTTCATCCCATCTATGGATCCTTTGGAGATAGTCGGTCTAATTTTGTTAACAATCAAAGGTTAACTAACAATTGGTTGGACTAAACAACAATGATCCTGATTAGGTCAACTAGTGAACAAGTCGATTTAAAAGCTTAGGATATCTAGGTGTGCCTAATATTATCAAAGTTGGCACAATCCCCCTTCCCTCCAAAGGGTTGCTCGACCTCTCGGTCTAGGATCGTTCAATACTGATTCAAATCAACTCTTTTGGCCCATGTTTCCTCCTGATGACCATGGTTGTGACCATGGGTGTATCCCTTCACAACTCAAACTTCAGGGATGTCCTAAACTCTCCCTTCCCTTCTTTATGAAATGCATTGTTTTAAACCTCCAAACTCTTGCCACACATCTCCTCGGATTTGTTGGCCTCACTAGGGTTCGGATTTTGTGAATTCACGAATTCTAAGTTTTTTACTCCAAACTTTCGGCTTCTGATTCTCGAATTCCCTAATCCACAGCCACATAATCCTCGTGTGATAAATGAATGATATTGGATCGTGACTTTGTACTTTGTGACTCTGTTTCATCAAGTCTCCAAACTTGTCGAACTGCGAAGTACTGAATCACTCCTGGGTTATCCTCCTTGCAACTTTACCTGATCTTATGGTCTAGAATCGTTCATCTCCCTCTGGAATGAATCTTGTCCATTGTATTGGATCAAGACTTCAAGGACTTCTCTTCTTTTAATAATTTTTGTCACTCTTCCTCCTGAGATTTAATTCTTCGATTTTCTTTGTTCCTCTAAACAATCTCTTCAACACTTAGCCGAATTCTTGATCTATGCACACCTTGCAACAAATTTTCATCCACAACTTAACCTCTCCTTGTGGATGGATTCACACTCCTTGAAACTATCCTCCAACAGCTTATGCCTCCCATGACTTAAATCACATTATCCCTCATGAGCTTTCGAGTCTAAAAACTCTGTCATGCACTCCTTGCAGACATCAATGCACTCCTTGCATACATGAGTTTCACTATCTCTTCCAAGCTTCTGAGTCAAAACAGACTCAGTCACACACTCCTTGCGGACATTGTGCACACCTTGCACTCGCTTAATGAAGAGAAACAACTGAAACTTATTCACTCTTCACAGTGACTCATACATTCAACTATGTGAATAAGGTCATGCATACAAGAATAGAAAAATAATAGGGATTTGAAGATAAACGAAAAGTCTACCATTCATTCAGACAAACACATAACAACACACATTTGGAACAATATATCCTTTGTTATATTCATTCAATTAAATATTCTATACATATATACATTGTTCTTCACTACTCCTTAACATATACACTATTAACCGACTATCTTCTATCATCAGCCTTCCAACAACAACTACTGGGAAATATTACCAAGCTTTATACAAAGGAACTCTCTTGAGTTCTTCCCTCCAAATACTCTGAGCTATCCTATCATAATTAAATTCTATCAACTACTTAACATTTATTACAATGAATATCGAGTCAGATAGATAAGAACGCAAGCTCCAGATCTATACTGCAATTCTTCTCATTAAATCAAAATACATTCCCCATCGATCTTACGTGATGGTTCAGTCTCCGATCATTAAAAGATGTTTTTTTCTCAAAAATATTTGTCAAATATTACATTATTACATTGATCTTTGAAATTCAAAAAGTCTCAAATTACACGCAAATGTGCCTAGCTGACTCCCGCTTGTGCTTTGATGGTGATGCTCCTGCATCAAAAGTTGACTATGTATTCCTTATTTTATAAGAGTTATTATGCTTTCAGTGATATATAAATAATTATATAGATCAACTTATCATAATTATGTAGAATTTTATATATTTATATATTTAATTATATTCTCTTGTGCTTCAATACTATTATGGTTCTTATTAATATCACTTTTTCTTTCTTAATATCACTTTTTCTTTCTTATGGTGTTTATTAACATCAATTTGTTTTTCTTACTTGTGACTAATAAACACACTAAATTTTAACCAATACATCACTTTGAACAAATATATTAGGGATGTGCATCATTCATAAAACTCTATCGAATAAAAGCTTTACATAAAAAATTATCATATTCTTGATCACACTAATACATATACATATGAACAACCAATATACTGACAACAATATAATTATATCCATTTAGTTTTTTGAATGATTTTTGTCTTTTTGAAATTGTTTTCTTTTTCATCNAAGCTTTACATAAAAAATTATCATATTCTTGATCACACTAATACATATACATATGAACAACCAATATACTGACAACAATATAATTATATCCATTTAGTTTTTTGAATGATTTTTGTCTTTTTGAAATTGTTTTCTTTTTCATCGAGGGGTGGGGTAGAGGCAGTATGCCATTAATGACATTGTCAGAGAGCAGGGGGTGGTTAGAACAGGTATTTGGGCGCGTCGGACCAGCTGAGTGTTGACGGGCGAAATTGACCGTCCATCAACTGGAAGAGCGAGTCCGGTTCGTGGTTGCCTAAATAACCCAAGACGTTTGGTGTAACTCATTCTGACGGGTTTAATGGCTCCGTTATCCAATCTAAGAATCCTAAAAGAAACGAATAAAAGAGAGAAATAACTAACTAATTACTAAACACTATGTATATGTGTGTGTGTGTGTGTGTGTGTGTGTCTGTGTGTGTGTGTGTGTGTGTACATATGTTCAAATGTAACTGCAGTAGTTATATTTAAGCAAAAGATATACAAGTCTCATTTATTTACATGATTTACAAGCTGCAAGTTTTAATCGAAACTTACGAAAATCGATGTGAAAAATGATTGCTTCTAGGAAGCAGATAAAGAAAGCACATAAAAGTATTTATTGCTTTTCTTTTATAAATTTAAAGAATCTTGCAAAAAAATTTAATGAAACATGAACATGTGGATAGTCAAAGCTGAACCATACATTCTAGTTTCAATGATATGTAAATGACATAAAAATACAAAGAAGCTATCATGTCAGTGAATTAGTGAGGTATATCCAAGCATCTGCATGAGTGGTGAACATCCAACTACCATGTCCAAAAGAGAAATTTTCAATGAACCTTATGATTGTTCTAAATAAATTCAAAACATGTATTGGCAGCTTAGGTTTTAATGACAGAAAAGTAAACAAAAACATAAACCTGTGATCTCATAATTATACATGATTACAGCAAGATCAATATGGAAGCAATCTATTCATTTTATCATTCAATTTAAAACTCAAAGATAAATCTCATTATTTAAATCAAAGATATAATCACAACATTTGTATTTTGATGAAGCAAATGATAGAGGATATTTATAATATAAACCTCCTACACATCACAGATCATTTAATCTAAAGATATCAGACCTGCACATGTAACAAGATTAAAAATACATAAATAACAACATTATAAACAAAATGCTAAAGACAAAATGCATATATGTCGTTCTATTAAGTTTTTGGAATCACTTGTCTATTATGTAGTCCTGGAAGAAACTTTTTGGATAATAGACTTTAAAGATTGGAAAAAATAATACATAAATGATAATAATTAACCATGTATTGATAAAAAAAGATTAAATCTATTTAAATCAATGCATAATCAATTATTCAAATAATATGAAGATATTATAACGAAAATAAAACCATTTTACTCATAGGACAAAAGCCATTAAGAAACCTGGAATTCCATATTCTTCTTTGAAAATACGCGTCCATTCTCCTAAAGATTCCACCCATCCATTACTCCATTTGAAAAGAAATAAAAAGTTTACAAAATATATAATATACAAAAGAGAAAGGATAAAAATCCTCCTCTCCAATTCTTCGATCCCCTTTGCCTCTGAACTTTCTCATATATTTATATAATGAATGAACAGTTTGGGCATCACTATTAATTTTCGCCACCTGAAATTTGCCTCGTAAAAAGACATCAATATCTCTCAAATCTTTCATTTTTTTGGGAAAATCTCTAAGTGGGAGGTAAATGGGTCCATTTGGGTTTTGGGTCTTCAACCGTTTCTTCAAATTCCTCACGGTTTGGCTGCAATCAGTTCTACAAAATCTTCTGTTTGATCTTGACGCCTTTCCAAATTTTATCTGTTGTTGCTCATAAAATTATTTGTAGCAATCCAAAATTATTTTTGGATCAATCATCTTGAATGTATTTGGGTGATAAAATCAAGCCATAATTAAATCCATATCAAATATTTGATAATAGAAACCTGTGAAACAAAAATAAACCTAAATTAATAACCTAAAAATTGTGAATAAAACAAAATCTAGAAAAATCAAAAATGAATTTAAACTAACTATAACTTATAAACAAACATTGTTTATAATTTGCTTTCAAATATGATCTATAATCTTCAAGTTAATGGAGAAAAAATATTAATTTTATTTTTTTACAAAATCAAACAAATGACGGGTTAATCGAAAGAAATATTCGGGAGCTCTGCAATATACGAGAATGGGCGTTTACACATTCATCTGCAAGTCTTCAGGCGGCGAATGGAACGCAAAGTAGTATTCCAGTGACTTGGAGGGTTCGTTCACCTCTACCTTCAATTTGCAGTGTCAGCTCGTGAATGTGGTGCTTAGATCTGAAGGATCTGGCCCCGTTTCTTCCTCTTTCTCATACGTTTCTCCTTCCTCGGTCGTTTTCCAGATAGTTTCGGCCGTTGCACGAATCCTCTGCACCTCCCTCGGCCCCAAGGGAATGGACCAGATGCTCCAGAGCCCCGACGGCAATGTCACCATCAGGTTACAAGGTTGGTTGAGCAAGCTTCTAGTCACACCAGATCCCAAGAGATCGTTGAGCAACGGTGTGAGGGTTATGTGAATGAAACAGAACACTAACGGGGAGAAGGAAACGATAGTCCTTAGTGGGGACGAGGTGAACCAGCAAGTACTAAACCCTAGCCGCCGCTGCCACCGCCTTAACCTAAAGATTGGAAACCATTCAAATAGAAGAGACCTCAGGGATCTTCGGCTCTTGGGGGACTCTCCGCCTTTGCTCTGGTGCAGAAATCTATTTAAGAGTAATGCAGAAGCGAGGTCTCATTCTGAACAATGCGGCAATATTAGCTCCGAGATCATGGCAAACTTCCCCCTTTTTATAAAGACCATTGCCAAATCTTCTCTCTGCTTGCAAGTTCAAGACTCAGACTCTATTTTTGAGCTCAAAACCCAAATCCACCAAGCTACAGGGACTCCGTCTGGATTCCAACGACTAATCTTCGAAGGCTGACAGCTTGCACATGGCTCTCTGCTATGGGACTACGGAAATCTAAAAAATGCAACCATTTCTCTCACTTCTCGGTTGCGTGGAGGAGCGCCTTCAGTCACTCATCCAAGCTCTTACAATAAAGCCGTGAAATCAGGGACTTTCGCTCTTTCAGGGCTCAAGGTTGAAGCTTCAAAAGTAAAGGATCCCTTTGGAGGTGCCTTCATTGTGGAGCAGTGTACAGAACCTCCAATAGCAGAAGTCGAAGACCCCCAAGTCTATGGCTATGCCTATATCTACCAGGCCAAAGCCCTCATTTTTCGCTTCAACGGACTTTGGCCCTCGGCCCCTGCGCTAAAGGAATGGGTTAACAAGACCTGGTCGGAGGGTCATGAGTTGTTCTTCTATTCCAAGGGGTTCTTCATCGTCCACTTCTCCACAGAAGCCGAATGTCAACGTGTGCTAGAGAAAGGTCCTTGGTTCTGGGGCATATCTGGTCTCTCCATGCAGCGATGGTTCCCGTATTTCAATCCACTAACCATGACAGCCATGACTACACCGGTCTGGGTAAGACTACCCAATCTACCCCTGCATTTCTATTCTTCATCTTTTTTACCCACCCTGGGCAATGCATTGGGTAGATTTATCAAGATAGACACAGACAGAATAGCGAAAGGATTCGTCACTTTTGCCCGCATCTGCGTTGAAATTGACCTCAGTCAAGGGCTTCCAGATATGATTCTTATAGACTGGGGTGATGGATATCCTTTCATACAGATGGTCTATTATGAGAACACCACCTTCATATGTCGCTCCTGTCAGCAAACAGGGCACCTCCAGGCAACTTGTCCTCTTTCCCCCACCCCTCCCTCAACTTTTGGAGCACGGAAAAGAGCCAATGGTTGGCAAGGACCAAAATCTCACAAAATCCACCCGAACCCTTCCTCCGACAACAAGCAACATCACAAAGCTACTCCAACTCCTTCGCCTTCCTCATTGCCTTCGCAGGCCCCAACTTTCTCTCAGCATCCAACTGTCGACCCAAAACACCAACCTGCAGCCTTGACACAAATTCCTGAAGATTTAGAAGTCATGATTTCAACTCCCGCAATTAAGTCCTTGCACCCACCTCAATAAAAGGGGGAAACAATTGACACAATCATGATCACAGCATCGCTCCCAGTGACTAAGAAGCGACCTCATGAATCAGACAACTCAGACAGCGACAAAGAAACACAACTGAATTTAGCAGCTCAAGATTATGGCACTTCCTCAGACCATCTAGCTTTGGTGGTAAAGGCTGTTGAGCCTACCAGCTCCTCTGGTTGGATTGATGTTCACAAACAAAAAGGTAGAAAGGATCCTCACCGATCAACACAATGATCCGGTCCTTTCTCCTTATATTGTAATGTTTCATCTTTCTTTGCCGACGCGCTCTATGGGGCTCTCTTTTAGCATAGGCTAGTTTCAAATGATCCCTTGTTCTCTTTCTGAGGGGTCTTTCCCATCCGCAAATCAATGTATTACTTGCACTTTTTCATGGATTGAATAGAAGGATTCTCCCCTTTCTTACTTAAAAAAAAAATCAAACAAATGACAGATAATTCTTTTATTATTATTATTTTGAAATGAGATGCAAAATGAAAAAAGAATTTAATTAATTAATATCACCAAATGATTTCATGAAAATGAGAAACCAACCAAGATATTATTTTATGAAGTATTGAACACATTATTCAAAATAGTTAAACTTGCTAATAAGAAAAAGAATGAACACATAATCATAATTTAAACGAAAGTAAACATTTGATAAAAATTAACGTTTTTGTTTAAATTGAGATTTTTGTGCCTATTTTTAACTTTTGGCATATACTTTTATAATGAATGTCTCATACTATATTGAATGTATTCAGTTTGTCTCAAAGCAAGTCAAGGTATGGAACTATTTGAAAAGGTTGATTCTATAGCTCATTATAATTATCAAGATTCTAATGGGGGCCCTTTAAATTTTGTAAAACTTTAGGGGGAGTTGTTGGGGCCCAAAAAATGGTGACTTATTAGGTGAAGAATTTATCTCTGATCTGGTAATATTTCATCTTAGGAAAAAAAAATAAGACTTGAAAAAGGATTTAAGCTCCCTGAAATAAATTCACTCTGAGACCATATAGTATTAGGATAAGCTCAATGTTATAACCAGAAAATAGAATTTTCTTTGCAGAGGATTATAACCTGAAATAATGTCTTAATCAAGGAGTTGTGATGTTTATAAAACAACTTCAATACCGTTGACAGAGCCACTGCTTCCAGCAGGCATCCATAGCCTCGACAGGGATGTCATTTAACCCATTCGAATGCTTTAATCCCATCCAATAGTTGTATCCACATGATGTATACTTCCATAAAAGTTAATTTAAAAACATATACCTGCTACCTCTCGACCCGACATTGCTTCGTTGCAAGAATGCTTGTTCAATACCCAGACGAAGTTGTCTTGGTATCATGTGTGCATTTACCCACTGCCAGCGAGCCTGTTCAGTACCACGACAGGTTTACACACACTTGCCACACTTAAGTTCTTCCAACCCTCTTATGCCACTTTTAAATAATAATACAATTATAGATTTATTGATGACAAAGAGAATGGGGTGATACTGGAGGTTAATTGCAATATAGGTAAATAGTTAACCATGTTATTTATTTTCTTTCAAAACTAGAAGTTTTATCATGGTTTAGAGATTTTAGATTTCCTTTAAGAAATCATCTAGAGAGTGGGGAAGCACTTAAAAATGATTCCTTAAGAATATGTACGGCGTTAAAAGTTTAAAGATCATCGTAATTCTCAAATATTTAAACCATATCTCTTGTGTAATACTCTAGCAAAGATAATTTGAGGACAAAATGAGAGTGACAATTGACTCAAAAAACAATTGTCTGAGCTATATCTTAATATTAAGACCTCTTTGAACTATTTCAATTTGCTTGAAAAACACAAGTCTTAAAATAAATGCTTCCTTCGACAATAGTTCTTTGATTAGAAATATATTGATTCAAAAAGAAAGATAAGAAGAAAACTCATTCAAAATAATCAAAGAAAACAAAAAATACACAACAAACCAAATCAAATTTTATTAATGAGATTCAAAATAAGAAGTACAGAAAATCAAAACAGCAAAAGAAAACTTTTCAGGAAATGATTTTGGCCAAAGATGAACTTGAGTTTTTTTATCCACTATCATCTCACTGTAAAATAAAGGAAGAACTAAATCATATAAAATATCATGTGCAAGCAAATTATTTTCTTAAGATAGTGATGCATAAGATGTTACTTTGACCAAGCATTATTATTAAAAATGAAAGAGACTAAAAATAGAAAAACCCTTATTAAGATGAGTGCAGTCCTACTCATGGCACCTTGGGTTAGGGTTGAATTGATAGTTCAAATTTACTTATCTCTTTACTTTCCATTGAAAATTTTCATGATGATACTACGTTTTCGAAAAGAAATATTCAATGAAAAGCAGAGAGAAAAAGATTTAAAATGGACTTCCCTAACAACATTCATATTATGGTTATCTTGGTGTGCCCACTTGTGTTCATAACTGCATTATTACACAAAGAAATATTGATAAATAAAAATAAAGGAAAACCTACTCCTAAACCTACTCTAACTACTAAATATATCAAAACGCTAAGTAAAATCGTATTTCCAATGCAGCCACAAGAGAATCTTCAATCCTGCACGGCATAGAAAATTTAAAATCAAAACAAAAGAATGTAGTATTTGTAGATGAAAAATAAGCATGTCATGCTTACCTCCTATATATTCTTTTAAAAACAAAACAAGCACAACCTTACCATTCTTTTGAAACTTCTTGATGTATTAATCCTCCAACCATTCTGCAATCTGGTCATGATATGGGCCATAATGGCATGGAAGAACATAAGTAAGTTTGGAAAACTTGTCAATATTATGGGGACCTGACATAACCATCTGCCAAAGCCAAAATGCCCCATACTCCTGACAATTCTCCAAGTGTTCATCAATTTCTTCATACAGAGGATCTAAAAAAATCATGTGATGCTTACTTCCTAGATATTTAGATAGAAACAAAGCAAGCACAACTTTATCTTTATTATGAATATTTTTTAGATACGAATCTTCAAGCCATTATAAGATCATGGCATAAAAATTAGGATGCAAACTATGACTTTGATGAAATGGATAAAACAATGGGGAACACATCATAAGAGGATTCATGACATCAGTTAGATTATTGGTTTGAACGCTTCCTTTGATGAGATTGATCGTTTCAAAATGTGAAGCATAAACATTAAAATTAGAACTAATCAAAGAACGAATATGCAATGTAGAATATTCGATCTCCATAAGGATGAGTGCATTGTCTTTTTCAAAAATAAATCGTGTAAAATCATCTTGCAACATGTCATTTTTCCATTCAAGTGATGAAAGTAAAAGAGCATCAAATCCAACTTGATAAGTGTTATGTTTGGAATTAGTTTCACCAAATTTTGGCATATTGAAAAGATTGGATTGTGGTGGAAAAGAGTAAGATACCGTGGGTAAATTATCAAATCCACCAGAATCTAAGAAGATATTGGGATATAAAGAGTAAAAGGAATCAGAAATAAGCACATGAAAATAATATCTTGAGCTATGATATTTAACAATGGTATTCTCAAGACATTCCTCTTCATTTTCCTTAAAACTTTCACTCTATTTTGGTGATAAATTATTCAATATAATACGATCATCTAAATTTTCCTCCTGAGCGATAGATAATTCAAAACTTTCATGGAAAACATTTGATCTTTCATGTTGATAAGGTACGATTTGTAGATGAGGGTTTAAGGTTTCTTCTTCCAATTGCAAATCTACATCTCTAATCAGTTTCATTGGAATGTTAGAATGCTTAAGATCATTTTCATCACCTAAGTCTTCTTCAATAACCGAATTTAAATACTGATTAGAGAAAGAGTTAGGAGAACGAGGACATTCACCTTGAACCAACATCGAATCTTCTTCCACGATGGTCGAGGACTGAAAATACAATGATTTAGAGGAAAAACCAATTTGATTGTCAGTAAGAACATTATCAATAGATTTTACATCCCTTGCTTGTTCAACATTTTTGGATGGATCCCTCTCATCCTCTGAACACAATTCTTCTTGCAATTGAGTGATAGTATTTGTAATTGCTTCATCATTTGTGATCGAATATGACTGGATGCAAGCATCATAGAGGATATTTAATACAAATGACATGTCATCAAGATTAAATTTACAAAGAATATGATGGATTCTTGTCGAAAATCCTTTTGAAGATGAATCTCCATTGATTAGCAAAGTCTGGAATTCTTCACATAATTGATTGTAATCATAGATTTCAAAAGCATCTAAAAATTCATCTACAAACTGAAACCAATCAAAAATGTGATATGTTGGAAAAGACTCAAACCGATGTTTAATCCGACCCTTGAAAGTAAAAGCAAACAATCTTCACAAAACCTTTAAATCAGAAATATCATGCTTGATGCATTTACACCAAAACCTATTAATATGGTCTTTTGCAGATACATTCCTCCCACCATCAAAGGTGAGTTTGGACAAGAGAGAGACTATCTTGTTGGGAATATCAGGTAATGAGAAGTTAAAATCATATTCCAACAAAGTGATTTGGGGAGCCATGGGAAATTAATTAAATTTGAAACAAAGACTCCTATAAGGCCAGCTTGTTAGTCTGGCCCTCCTTCTAGCGCCATTTTTTGATGGGAAAAATTGACCATCCGTCAAATGGAAGAGCGAGTCCAGTCCAGGGTTATCTAAATAACCCAAGCCATTTGGTGTAACTCATTCTAACGGGTTTAATGGCTCCATTAGTCAATCTAAGAATCCTAAAAGAAACGAATAAAAGAGAGAAATAACTAACTAATTACTAAACACTATATATATATATATATGTACATATGTTCAAATGTAACTGTAGTAGTTGTATTTAAGCAGAAGCTATACAAGTCTCATTTATTTACATAATTTACAAGCTGCAAGTTTTATTTGAAACTTACAAAAATCGATGTGAAAAATGATCGCTTCTAGGAAGCAGATAAAGAAAGCACATAAAAAATAAAAAATAAAATTCTTTTATAAATTTAAATAATCTTGCAAAAAAAGTTAATGAAACATGAACATGTGGATAGTCAAAGTTGAACCATACATTCTAGTTTCAATGATATGTAAATGACAGAAAAATACAAAGAAGTTATCCTGTCAGTGAATTAGTGAGGTATATCCAAGCATCTGCATGAGTGGTGAACATCCAACTTCCATTTCCAAGAGAGAAATATGCAATGAACCTTATGACTGTTCTAAATAAATTCAGAATAGCAGCTTAGATTTTAATGACAGAAAAGGAAACAAAAACATAAACCTGTGATCTCATAATTATACATGATTACAACAAGATAAATCTGGAAGAAATCTATTCATTTTATCATTCAATTTAAAACTCAAAGATAAATCCCATTATTTAAATCGAA